>JAMKCH010063668.1:0-77934 GCA_023653785.1 Ophioderma brevispina
AGTAAATGTCGATGATTAATAGAAAATCCCTCAGAATCAAAACCTAAATGCGGAATACTGGTTTTGCTAAGGGTCTAACATTAATTTCCCACAACTACAGAATCCTAGCCGTCTCAAAAATACCTCCGTAAAATCTGAGTCGAATACTCAAGAGCAAACAAAGGTGTAGCAAAGTTAAAACAATGGCACCATTTCATTTGCCCATCATATAACTCCAGTGGACACGAGTTAACACAAACGGAGAAGAAAATATCACTCTGAACTCATATTAGTTTATCGATAGAGACGCCAATTCTTATTGCGTACAAGAATGAAGAGGCAGCACTGCATGCTCTAGTCTGAAAAAATTGGGCCCCAAATAAAAAAAATGGGCAACGCCCAACCAATCCTAATCTTATGCACAAATCTTTCTCACAATTAAGTCCCATCCCTGGACATTGAACATTTCAAGGTCCGCGATTTTGTGGCTAGCCAGCATTTAACCATAGAGTAAGCAATAAATGGCTGTTGATACCAACATACTTGATCCAATTCATGGTCACGTCACCAAATGTGCACGGGTTTCTTAAAAGTGATGTAACAGGTAGGCCAGACTAGTACCGTCAAACAGACTGCCATCCTCTAAAGATATACTTTGCGAGAGCGGAAAATGAGGTCCAAGCGCCATAAGGTAGCCAAAGTCACAAGCGCTACATACATTCCGTTTAGACTGCACTATGTGTTTAATGTCAAAGACAAGAAAGATCCCCTAATTTAAACTCCAGTAACTCTAGTTATAAACCGTGTTCCCCTATACCCAGTCACCTCAAAATGCCCTAATTAGGCGAAAATATGGGAGAATCGGGTGATCGCCGCTGTCGATATATTTCTTGAGAATTTGTTTAATATAAGTTTAAAGGAGAAGCGAACACCTAAGACGCCTTTGTGGCCGAATTCCGTGTCTCCCCAGTACGGGCAATACACGTGAGCCCTTCCTAACAAGTTGAACGGGGAAATTACGGGTCAAAACGACCCGCCAGTTTCGACTGTGTTCTAACTAACTAGAGCTAAAGCACGCACAGGCTAATTGTCATAGCTCTCCATTTGTCTTGAGAGGCAAACTAGATTTTCCTTCCTCTGTTTTTCAATGCATACTAGTGACTGATGAGTCCCAAAATGGGGACAAAACGCCTCTCACGGTTTTGAAGCCAACCTTCAAACTCCATGCAGTTACTAACAATAAGAATTTATTAGAAATCCGCTTTTTTTGACAAACGAGTCAACATTTGCCCTTTAAAATGAAACACGTGTGGGCCTACAGACACGCCTTTACAATTATTTTCTAATAAGCACCATAATTGTTTGTATTTTCAAGGTTATACCCCCCACTCATTGTTCATATAACACACCAGCTTTTAACCACAATACAACATTATGGCACAGGTCTATTATACGATATATTCTATACAGCTCTATACAAGAGAACTCATAGTTCAAAATCGATTTTAAGAGGCCTATGACCCACGTCAAACAAAGAAATATCTGTGACCATGTCTTTCGAGACGACAACAGCATCAAAATTCTGATATATTATAGTGTACTCCCATGCTCATCTCTAGTGGTATCCTCCTCCTGCCTTCTTTTGGCAATTAAGCTAAATTTCCATAACAAAATTTTGCATTTTTTACAGAAAGGCTCAATTTCCAAACTTTTCTGATTAAAAAAAGTAATTAAAGGAGAAAAGATTAAGGTGTGCTTTCTCTATTTCCATACAATTTATATCGTAACACACATTTGAAAACAATAATCAAAAGCTGTCACTAGTTTTTGAAAAATGACCCCCAGGTTGACAAAAAGTTGGCATTACTGTGAAACGGGCCTCTCAAAAGTCCGGCCCATCGATTTCCTTTCCAAACTCTAAATTCCCTTAGTCGCAAATCATTTTGGACTCGCGACTCCTTTGGTGCACATCAACGTTCAAGCAAAGAGGTTTCTATATAATAGAGAGGCAAAACGTTACGTAAATCTTTAGAAATTCACCCTCTCGCATGTTTTGCCGCCCCAAAAGACAACATAGAGTACCAACAATAGAAAAGCAATGGCTGCCACTCCGCTTCTTGCACATACTGTGGGTGCCGCTTTGCATATGATACACTAATCGGTAGTGATACCAATTAAATTTATGTATGTTAGAGTGACCAGGTGTAATAATCGTGTACCTGGATCATTGTGCTTCAGCTACTCTTTTTCTCATATGTCAAGCGCCGCTTAGGTGAAAGATGTATTCATTGAGGTGGTTATTTAAATCCAGACTACTGATGTTTCATTTCTTCGTTTGTGTCCATGGGTAGGACAAAATTTAACCACCCAATCGCACCCAACATCCAACAACTGATATTTTGCGGATTGTTTGGTATCGAATTGACAATTATAGTGTGTATACAAGACCAAACTGAGAATTATTCCGTGCAATATCAAATGTCAGCGCCCACATCACGGACGACTGGTGTTGAATGCGTTTCACCCCGCTTTGGTTTCAGATCACGCTGAGTCGGTTTTGAAAGTTTCCCAATACTAATTTATGTAGTCGCAAGTCATAAGTAGCTATTACAATACCTTGACAAAGAACACTATTATTAGGTGATCGCAATTAAATCCTATTGTTTGAATCTGCTTGACTGCACCAGAAGTCTAACATCATTAGGATGGCCGATCAATACGATTGAAATGAATTCCTGTTGTTTGTCTGCTTGAATGCACAGTTATTGAGAAGGGGAATCGTATTATTGATTTGATTGAGGCATTATGTAGTATGAAGTAGTGTGAAGTGTCAATCACTCCACAGTATACTCCAACTCTAACTCGATCATGTTCACCCTGTCACTGACAATTACAAGTGCATTCATGCATATTCAGCATTTAACTGCAAACAGTGACTTAGATGTATGCTCTTGGCTCTCTATTAGTAGCCCCGCCCCTGCAGTGACTCTCAGTGCATGGTCCCAGGCATCAATTGATTCATTACATCGGTCCATACACAACCCTTGATGCCTCCTCGTGACCTCTTGACTTTGCGACCTCAATCCGTGGGAACCAATTAAATGATTGGGATTTGTTTTTTTATATGGCTGCAGGGGGAGGAGGATTTTTCAAGAAGTATTTTCGCCATACACTGATATAGTGGGGAGGTATGTCTGATGAACACTTACTTGCACAAGTGATCAGACGTGTCACCGAAAAAAAAGGTTTTCTCTCATCTCAGTGCGAGTGTGTTCATTCATTAATCATCGTGCATGTCGTGTATGGTTCTATTGAATCTAGTAGTACCATACACAATTACAAAACAACAGTCAGCATTTCCCCACTACCAGTTGTCACCGGGGTAGCTGGCTAACAGTGATGACAATACTGGGTCTTCCCAACACTTAATGTACTGAATCAAGGTTAGTTTGATTTTTTGGTCTCCCGCCAACTTATGTTGGCGAAGGGTCCTATAGAATGCTCCCCGTCTCGTGTGTTCGTGTGTGTGTCCCACGCGATATCTTTGGAAATAAGCATTTTGGGTGTCCATCTCGCAACATAATGTAATCTCTCGAGTACGCGCTGGGTGGGATCCGAGTTGGTCATGTTTCGTTGGTCAAAAGGTCAAATTAGTCAAAAATGTGGTAAAAATTAGGGTTAAATTGCGATAAACCTTGTCCACACGATATCTTTTAATCTAAGCAAGTATGGGTGGGTCCATCTTTGAACCATATATGTCGCTTAAGTAGGTGGGCGGATTGAGTTCGGCGTGGATCATGTGTCATGGGTCACGGTCAAATGGGCAAAAATTGCTTTTAAAAAAAACCTTGTCAATTGTGGTAGATGATGAAACTTGGTTGGTGTGCTTCACATTTCTTGGCCGAAAATTTGAGGTCCTTCAAAGGGTCTGTGAGGTCTTCACGGTCAAATCCTAAACTTGTGGTAGGATATGAAAGCCTGGGTGGTGCAGTCCAACATTTATGCCAATTTTTTTTCAAGGTCCATTTCTGGGTCATCTGGGGTCATCTGAGGTCAAATCACTGCAAATGGTGTATGTCCTGAAACTGATGGGTGTGGTCAATTCAGTGCTGAAAATGCTGAAGGTCATTTCAAGTCTGTGTGCCATCCAAGGTCAAACAACTCAAATGTTTTGTATTGTCAATGGAACTTGGTGGGTGCTGTAGTCACATTGAGACCAGATTTTTCCTAGTCATCTGGGGCCATCCAAGGTATTATCACAATCCGGCCTGTGATCTTTAATTTATGTTACTTTTCCTCCTTTTAACTACCGCGATGAGCGGGGGACCTTTGTGGTTCGAGAACCACCTTGTTAAAATGGCTGCTTTTGGGCCAAGGAAGTGTTAAGCCTAAGGGATACAGACGGGACCATTTCCTATACCATTTAAATTTAAAGGGTTCTTTCATTTACCAATTAAAGGGTCATTCCTTCATTTACCAATTAAAGGGTCATTCCTTCGTTTACCAATTAAAGGGTCATTCCTTCGTTTACCAATTAAAGGGTCATTCCTTCATTTACCAATTAAAGGGTCATTCATTCATTTAGCAATTAAAGGGTTGTTCCTTTGTTTACAAATTAAGCGTTCATTCATTTACCAATCATTCCTTCATTTACATTCATTTACCAATTAAAGGGTCATTCACTCATTTAGCAATTAAAGGGTTGTTCCTTTGTTTACAAATTAAGCGTTCATTCATTTACCAATCATTCCTTCATTTACATTCATTTACCAATTAAAGGGTCATTCACTTTCCAAAGGGTCATTCATTTATTTACCAATTAAAGGGTCAATCATTTATTTACCAATTAAAGGGTCATTCCTTCATTTACCAATTAAAGGGTCATTCCTTCATTTACCAATTAAAGGGTCGTTCCTTCATTTACCAATTAAAGGGTCGTTCCTTCATTTACCAATTAAAGGGTCATTCCTTTGCCAATTAAAGGGTCTTCAGTTCATTTACGAATTAAAGGGTCATTCATTCATTTAGCAATTAAAGGGTCATTCCATCATTTACAAGTTAAAGGGCCATGCCATTGTTTACAAATAAATTAAAGGCTTAATTATAAAGAGTAAAGCCTGCGGTTGAGGCGCAGGCTTTGGCTCCGTGTAAAGCCTGCGGCTAAAAAACAACGGACAAAATTTTGACACTTCAATTTTCAATAAATACAATTTTGACCCTTCATTTTTCATTTTGCCTCTTGACAATTTGACCTCAAGGGTCTTTGACTCTTGGGAAAAAAATGAGTGAAATTACTGGAAAGCTTGCAATAATTACTCGCAATATCCATGTTCTATAATGTAAGGAGAACACATGCAAGGTAATTTTAGCAGGATAGAAGTGCATTTTGTGGTTTAAATCTTCATGAAAAATTTCAATTTCGTGTACACTCAGTTGCAATGGCAGAGTGTGTGACTCTTATTAGAATAGACACATGTTAGAAGTGTCACTGTTGGGACTACAAAATAGCCTGGTGTCTTTCAAGTTTTGGTTACTTGCTTAGGCCGCTTGCATAAGGGGGCACAGTACAAAATGGTCTGCCTATTCATTGCGTGAAACACGTTTTTTATGTGCTCTCTTGTACCCGTCATATATTTGACCCTGCCTTAAAGGTACTAAACTGTCCAAGAAATTATGAGCCAGAGTTTAGTTCCAATAATTGTAACTTATGGCATCTTTTAACATTTGGACGTAATCTTTGGTGCCATAATGCACTTGTCAAGTTCAATCCCGGCCCTGGGGTCCCGGGACATAGCGGGGTATATGCCGGGACATAGCCGGGCATGTACAAAAAAGTATTGCCCCGCAAGCCGGGATGTTAGCCGGGACTTGGCTGGGAATGTACGTTAGCTTGTCCCCGCCCTGCCGGGACAATCATTGATGATAGCTGGGACTTAAGCCGGGAGGTACAAAAAATTTTCCCGGCTCCGCCGGGACATAAACGGAGACATTAAGGCATGTGTCACACCATATAAAACCAGGCTATCAGTGAGCAGTGAAAGGCAAGCTATACAAGTAGCACACACGCATGTCGTCGCACGGTCGAGATATCAACTAATCCGAGGATCCATATTTTCAACGTAAAATCGCCAGAAAAACATCAAAAATCAACAGGAATTTGTTTAAAAAAAATTAATATCAACTGAATCACAAGAAATTACTAGAAGTTTGTCTGATTCATTTAATTTATAAAATCACCGTAGGTAGTGAAAGCTATTTTATATTTCTTGCTAAATGCCAGGAATATTGTCATTTAATTGCATAAAAAGCGGGCATTTTAATATGAAAATGAAAATATTGAAACAAATAAATGCTAATGAAATACATTCTGTTAGCTCAAAATACTTCTTGAACTGCCGCATGTTCCGATATAAATCAAAATTAAATGTAATCGCGATTTCCAAACTTTTTTTGGCAGTGTTATTCCCATTCAAATTTTCCATTTTTTCGGGATCATTGCAAGTTTTTTGAACCGCCGCGCCGTTCAGCCAAGAGTACAGCCTGTCCAGGCTCCTGTGTTTATCAGCTCAATTTCCCGCAACGCGCGCCGAGCTGAGGTCCCCGGCCCTGGGGTCTAACATTTAGAGAACAGGGGGGAAATTGAAATTCTCAGTCACAAGATTCCCTGACGTCTATCTCTGTGACTGAGTGCAGCTGCGTGGTGGGAAATAAAATTTTCAGAATAAAAATAAAAATTCAAGACATCTTTTTTGCTTATTAATCTATTCTTTCATCATAAATAACCACTCGGCTGTAAAAAATATTGAGATCGGATTCTTTGATTGCTAGAAATCGGCAGAATATTGTCGGCAAAGTTGCCGAATTCTGCAGACTTCAAAAGGTAAACAAGACGACCGCGTGCCAAAGTAACTGGGAACTGCACAAAAATCTTCGTTCTCACGAAACTGACATGGAAAATTCAACTCAAATTTAGGAATAAGCATGTAGACTTGTTGGTTATGCCTAAGTGATTGTTGTGTTCAGAATGTGTCAGGAAGATGCAAACCGTCCTCCAAAAAAACGGGGGAAGTACATTTACTATATACTACTAAAACCAAGTTTTAAATCCGGTTTTCCCCGTCAAGGGGGTGGCCGGAAGTGTACCTTCACATTCGCAGCAAAACGGCCCTTACTCACTCCAGTTCACCCGAGTCAATGCAGCCTAATACTCAAACCACCCCTCCTACTCTCCTCCTCCATCCTCAACCCAACCCTCCTACTCTCTCTCCACTTGCTTCTTTCCAGTCTTCTTTGGACGTCCTTCCTCAAAACTCCCGCCTCGAACTCAAAGCCCTTCTTTACTGCTCGTTATCTTCAACACATCACATACCAACGTACGCTATTCGTCTTCGCCAAACGGTCCATGATGGTCCAAAAAATGAGCCAAAAATGGTGATTGAAGACTACAAAATATCTGTGTTTTATGCAACGTTTTCGCTTTGTTATTTGCGGCATATATGCAATCTATGCATTTCCAACAACGATGCTTGAGTGCCTCCCCCGCAGGGGCGGGATCCAGGATTTGAAAAAACGTCAAAATTAGGTGGCTGAAAGGCTAAACTGTCCAAAAAAGTCCAATATGGGTTGATTTTGCAAGATTTCGCAGAATTACGGGAGGCGCGCGCCCCTCGCCCCCTCCTGGATCCGCGCCTGCCTGGGCAGGGTCGCATTATATCACTCCACTGAACAGAGTATGGCATCGGCATAATATTCCAGTTTATTTAGCAAGTCACTATCACAGAGTAGGCCGACAAAAACGACAATCACCATGATGATGATTTTGTTGTTGGCTGAAGTTTCGTCGCCGATATGATGCGGGTTTAGATATTACTTGCTATGTTTGTGGTCGGATATCGTCGTGATAATGTGGATTTTTTTAAAAAACCAAAAAAAACTAGTTTGTTCTCAAACATAACTTCCGATGTGGTGAAATTTCGGCTCGGTTCTAACAACTCCGGCGATTCCAAAATTAGTATTATTTATAAGCTGAGACCTGTTGTGCATAGCCGGGACCGATCCGGGATTGTACAGAGTTTTAAAGCAGTCTCCGCCCCCATTGGCCGAGAAATACGGGGATTGTCACACCGAAGCCCAGGCTAGTAGGGGCCGGGACATGTAGCGGGGGTGTACAAAAATAATTGTAAGCCGGCTACCCGGGATTTCGTGATACTTAGCAGGGACAACGGCGGGGGGGTTCAAGACGAAAATGTACATTCACGGCTAAGTCCCCGCTATTCCCGGGACCCCCAGGGCCGGAAGGAAATGACAAGTGCATAAGTTACAACTGTTCTGTGGGGTCCAATGCCATTTAAGGTTTGAGATTTAGTTTTGAGATTTTCTAAATAACATAGAAAAAAATAATTCTCTTTTGACATACATAGCAACTCTAGAGTCTGTAGAAAAGTAATTGTCTTACCAATTGTAACCGATGCTACAATTTGTTCAAAAAAGTTCAGTCACATTTACACATGCTGCCAACTTTGGCAGCCCAATGTAGACACAACAAGGGTAAGTTCACCTGAAAATTTCATTAATGTGAATTTTAAATCTGGAAAAATGGTTATACATGATGCAGAAGACTCTCAAGAATGCCTACAATATAACGTTTATTTGGCAAATAATTTTGCAAATAATGAAGATTTAAGCCATTTTAGCTGTAAAGTTAGACAGACGCTGTTTGGTATCTTGGCTTAAATGGAACTTTCACTACACACAACGCGTCATGACTAGATAGTCTATGATAAAAGCTCATGAAAAAAGTTAAGATTATCTAGTAATGATCATCAGGACTAGGTCTAGACTATTGACCCAAGACTTGCTGTCCCAGATGCTTTCTCGTCATTTTTTCAATATAAGTTAAATATGAAGAATTATACGCATATGAATGACCTGCTTGTTCTGAATCATCTTTTGAAGTTGATCCTGTTGTGTACAATTAACAAATTCTAAAAACTTGTCTTGTGAATGTCCTTCTTCATGGTTTGTGACATGTGGAAAATGTGACATGACAGATGCTTTTCAGACCACAATGCAGTCTGATGGACTGAACTATGTGGCGCACAATCGGGCGATGTTGCTCAATCAGGCGACCTCGCCTAATACGACGATTTTATATCGCCAAATTCGGTGAGGTTTGCTATTTTTACTATCAATTCAGTGACTTTACAAAGGCAAACGATTCTTCACAAAAAATTATTTTGCCAATTTACTTTAAATACGAATTATATCTAAAATCTCAGCGCACCCAAAAAAAATCATCAGGCACTTTTTCTGCTACATTAGGTAAAAGTTGGAATTTTGTTGAAAAGAAAATCACATTTTGAGAAACGCTCCATTGCCAGAAAATTATTCCGTTTCATCAACTTCAGGGAAATCCCCAGTCACCATCTTGAAATATAGTCCAAAAATGAGTGATAAGGCCATTTGCATTTAATTTGTGTCCAACTATAGCCTCATTTTCAGGATACAAAGGTTTAAAAAACAATAACTTTTCTATAAGGAGTGACTGAAGAATTTGACATCGCGATGCGTATTAATCTGAAATGTGAAGCGGTGGCTTCTGCACATGCACAGTTAGGCCGAAAAGCTCTGAGCATGAGCAGTTAAACAGCAAATATGGCGATGCACATCCAAAATGCCAAATTGGAAAGTAATCCAGCAGCTTTTGAGTACGATTTATGCACTTTGAACTTGAATTTTTACAAAATCCATACTGAAGGATTAAAAGGTGATATAAAGCATCATTGATTTGCAAAAACCAATATACCGGCATTATCATACCGATAAAAAAAGATTAATCGACTTTCTATAGCTTTATTGACAAGTAAATAAACCTCAAGTCCAGCGCTCAATAGATTCTCAATATCGACCGTATCAACCCAATACCGCAGACGTATATACGACCGTCATTAGTAGTGATAATGCGAGCGCATAAATTGCTGACTTTCCCTTTTATTTGTTTACAGAAATAACAATCTTTATACATATCATACCTTCATAATTCTTGAAAGTTCAAGGTTGGTAAATCGTACGTAATGACCTACGACTAGCGTGGACTGCATGTATTTTTCGTTAAAAGGAGATAAAGAGAAGAATCATTCAATACTATAATCTGAAGTTTTAACAAAAATGGTGTGATTTTTAGGGTGTATATCGCCCAATTCGCTGTAGTCGCTCAATCGGGCGATCGCCCGATTGAGCGCTTATCCCCGACTGCAGGGGAAATGATTCTGTTTGAACGACAAGGTAAACGTGCAATGTCGCCCTAATTTCATAGGCATGTATACATAGATCGTTTGGCAATTGAACCTGGAATACGGCATAAAGTAGATTTTTTTAGACCAAATTATATTCTCTTGAAAGGTGCAACAAGATATTTCAAATATTACGAAGCTGTGCTTACCCCTTTCGCACGAATGGAATCGTCCCAATTTTAAGTCGAAGAAAGGAAATGTGAAGGGTCAACAATGTTTTTAAATTTGGATCTCAAATATCTGAAATTAACAAAATCAGCATTGATAACAATACTGATGAATGAAATGTGAGGAGCTCACACGCTTATGAAGAAATGTGCCTTTCTATAGGATTATTGGCGCGGCAAACAGAATGACAGAGATCAAATCTGATCGGGGCATTTCGGTCTCATTTTGAAAATGAGCGAACAAAATAAAGGTTTGGTACACATTTTGCGTTTTTTGGAAGGTTCCATTGACTCCGCTTTGTAGGTAGTAAAAGTTGTCGCAAGAGATGATTCACAATCAATACTGTCCGCCACTGGAATGAATTTCTTAATGAAATAATGGCAATGCCAAACTTAGTTCAACAGGATCAAATCTAAACCGTTGTTATTTGCACCGACTTTTTGCAATACAAACAAGATAAGGTTCCACACAACATTAACATGAATGGACGGCATAACAGGAGAGCTGTTTGATTTGTCCGTAACCAATTTTTGACCAGTTAAAAAAACGTTTTGAACGGAAGCTCCGATTTTTGTCGAACAAAAAGCAATAGAAAGGTAATTTTTTTCCTTGATTTAAATATGTAGATTTCATTTTTAGCCCTTCCAATGATATATTCCCCTTTAAAGGGCCTTTTCCTAATTTATCAATTAAAACTTATTAACTATGAAGTAGTACTTGGCAACAATGCGGTTACGCTTCTTTCAACGTAATATGGTTCACTCTTCAGACTCAACATTTCACTCTTCAGTTTTGACATTTCACTCTTGAGAATTTTACCCCAAGAGTGAATTACTCTTGAGAAAAAAATGCAGTGAAATTACAGACCAATTGATTTAAAACAGACCTGTAGACAGGACTTCTATTAGCCTTTCATCAAGGCATCAGCATAATTTCAGACAATATTTAGAACTGGTCAGTTATTTTTGTTGTTAGGTCCAGTCCTCAGTGTTTCCAGCAAAATGAGGTCAGGGGTCAATTTGTCCAGATATGTCAACAAATCACTGTCAATATCAAGATATCAAGTATTGATAGGGTGTTTCCATAGTGACACCCTTCTTTCTGACACCCTTATGAATTCGGAAACCTTAATGGAATAAGCCACACGGTTTGTGGTTTATTCCGTTAAGGTTTCCGAATTCATAAGGGTGTCAGAAAGAAGGGTGTCACCTTATGGAAACACCCGTATTGATAATGCAATTATGCAAACTGCTTGGAGCTGGCCACTTGAGCTCACAACCGGTTTATTTTGGGCACTTTCAAATCATAATATAAATGTGTGCGATGTCAAGTGACGCGTGTTGCATTCCGTTGCATGACTCGCATCTAATTGGCATAAATGGCAATATTTTATCAATTACACCAAATTATTCCAGTATTACTAAGCTAAGATACACAAGTTTTTCATCCAATTTCTCACATTTGGATTTGGCAAATTGCTCAATCTACATTGCTTATGCCCAATTGATATTCATGTCACATCATTACATGACAGAGGAGAGACTTGGAGAGTGACTTTTTGGCAAAAATTAATCAGATTTTGCAGCACTATAGCAAACACAGCCAAGATACCAACACAAACAGGTGAGAGGGTCTGAAAGGATGAAAAGTAGTGGTGCAATTTGTGGTTCTACAGACGCTTCTTCTTGCGTATGAGGCAGCAGCTAAATATGTTGTAGACAGCGGAGCCAGCTCACTCTTGATTGGTTGGGGTTTGAGAAGTCTATGTCCACCGGTGGACGAAAGGTAGGGCACTCGTTGAGAATGTGATCTGCAGTCTGTGATGGAGAACCACATTGACAGGCTGGAGATGGTCGCAGCCCCCATCGGTGCATATTGCTGTTGTAGCGACCGACTCCTGTGTGAATCCAGTTTAATAAGGTGACCCATTCCTTGCGTGCAAGATTGCTACTAGGTGGTAGTTCTGTCATAGGTGTAATAGTGAGTTGGTCTGGTCTTGAAGTATCTAGCCAGGCAGTGTTCCATGTCTGTAAGGTGTTGAACGGGGAGCTGGAGAGTTTAGCAGCCTGTCGACAGAAAGGTCGACGAGAGCACAGGCGCTGAGCACACATGTGCTTAAAGACACTATCGGCGATTTTCCCATAAGAGTTAAAATATTTCAAATTTGCATGAATAGCTTAAAAGTGAAGGATAATCTGTAGAATTTCCATAAATTACAGAAAAAGAAGAAAACGGCAGTTTGCAAAGATCTGAATCTCCATTCATTACGTGTTGTAGTAAGTGTCCGTACGGACAGTAATGACTAAAATACCTAGACTAGTATCATGGTTCCGTAACGCTATGGGAATTTGGTGAGGAAATTCTAAATTTTAGCAAGTAAATTGTACAGTTGTATTTAAAATTTAATTAAAACATACTATTCAGCAATGATGGAGAGTTGTTTCTCTTGCTAATGGTACCTTTAAAACTGTAATTTGGTGTTTTTGATAGCAAAAATGAAGTGATTTCTCTCCCCGGTGCGAATTTGACACGCTTCGCAAAGGTGCAGAATTCTGAAATATTTTGGTGTTTCGTTGGCATTTTTGTGCCGTTAAATACAATAGATAACTGATTTTGTTTCAATCGAGTATGTTTTTAATAAGTACAAGTACATTCAGGATGAAGTCAGAATCCCAAGCTTGATAATTTTGATTTTTGCCTTCCAAAGTCAAGTCTGCCACAAAAGTCTTTGGGTGTGATCCCAGTTACTATATTAGTAAATATAGGAACTGGAACTGAATATAAAATACCTGACTTGGTCCTTATTAGGTTGTTTCTGGTCTTATCATTTGCAGGGCATGTTAGGATACCTGTACTTGTTACAGACATACAAAAAACTGACTTTTGATAATTTTTTCAGTTTTCTGATTTAGCAAATCACTCATAGTGCCTTTAAACATGTTTTATTTGTACATAACTTCTGTGACTTCAAAGCAGTGAAATGGTAACAATGTCCAAATGTGAAAAGACAACATTGTCTGAAGTCACGGTTACTGGGACTAATTCCCCTTACGATGACCACATGGTGCTTTGATTGAGACATTATAGTTGCACAGAAGTATGCCTTTCTGTGCAAAGACACTTCCTTCGCTCGGCGTCGGGCTTTGCCCTTCACAAGCACTTTTGCCGAGCCTGTCTTTGTTGAAGAACAAGATTTTAAGCCATTTTTGACAAAGACAACTCTTAGCACTGAAGGTCACATAACTCCTGCCACATGAGGACTTTATTCCCCTTTAAAAAAAGGGAGGGAAAAAAAATAAAAAAAATAAAAAAAATTTCATTATTTTTTCCTTTTTTCTTCATGCAGACCATGCCATTTCAAACCAACAATAAGTGGCGTACAGTTATAGTTGCTACAATTTTCTTTGGCTCGGGGTTCTCTCTACCTTTCTTTTTACTGCGGCACCAACTCCTGAAGAAGTAAACTGTGCTACAGAAGTGACTATCTTTGTTTGCAATGTGTAAGTAATAAAAAAACAAACATTTAATTTTCCCCTCATGTTAGTGAATTGCATTGTGTGATGTTTTTATAAATCGTGTCATCTGGTGGATTTATATTGGTTTTATTCAAGTCAGTAAAGGGCTCTTCATAACATAATTCCGTTTAAGTTGTACTTTGGGTTTTATTTTTGTTTTTGAATTTGAAAGTGTGGTTGTTTTATTTGGTTGTGATGTAAAATAAGCTTCGTGAAAATCCATGATGTGATTTGCTTTAATTAATTAGATTTAAAGACTTTATTTCAAAAATATTAAAAAAATGATGCACATCAGTTATTATGGTAGTCAGCTTAGATAGTCTAGCTTGGATATTTGTCATGCTGCTTTCTCTGTTTACTGACAACACTATTTTACTTTTCTCACTTTGTTCCAGGTGTAATATTTAATTGGCCAACTGCAGTGGTACACCCCTGTAAATACAACATGACATTTTCCTGAATTTAGTCAAACATAAACTGTAACCAACCCATGAGTGATGTGGCTGCAAAGATTACCAGAGTGTGGAACATCTTTAAGGACACCTTTCCAATAGTTTTCCTACCGCCACGTCCACATTGTGCAGTGGCTTTTGGCATCATCAACTCCATAACAATTCTTAAATCCCATACAGACTCATCATTGCAACTTCACTCACTTGTTATGAAGTCAAGTTTCAGCAGTCATTATGTATACTCTGTTTGACGTCAAGTTTGAGGATGATATCACTGTGCGTGTTAGGTTGCTCACCCTAGAAACGCAGGCACTGAACTCAGAATTGCAGCATTTATGCACGTGGATAAAAGCGGCACAATCAAAACGCTAGAGCGAGTGCAGAGGTGCGTCATGACGTCGCCCTTGAACTTGAGAACAAATAGAGTATAATCCTTTCTCAATGTCAACCAATGCACATTGAGACTTGACATCAATGCATTTGAGTTTTACATTAACCGGAACACTGAAGGCAGTTTTACTTTAGGCTTTTTTTTCATTGCAAATATGCTAAGTCCATGTTTCCCAAGCATCGAGTATTCAAGTTCAATAATACATAAAGAAATTTAGTGGTTGCAATGATGCTTAGCACCACATGGGTCAGGTTAATTGTAATTACCGCTACCCATTTCATTGTCTTGGGTTAGAACTTATCAGCAATACATCTATCAATGCACCGGTGGGGCATGTTTAGTGTGTCCCAAACCAATTGCAGGGAAAATGATTGCTAATTGGGCTGATTCAATACAACAGCTTACCACAGAATAGGACACAATCATGTGAAATTAAACTGTACTCTGTCCAGTTCGAAGTGTGAAGTAGCGACGCAGGGATATACATTGTACCGACTCTCAGTGCATATGTAGGCAAAGCACAAGCGCACTGCAACTGAAAGGCAGCACTGGGTGTATGCATGCATTGTTACTTCAGACAAGACAAAGTATAGTATATTGACTTACATGATGTATAGTTCGCAGTTCCTGTACAGTGATGCTGACTGGTAGTTGTTACACGGCCACTCAAAAACAGTCCTAAAATTAACATTTTCAAATGAATGTACAAAACATAATAATTTCATGATAGTTTCATATTTACGGTTATAGTCAGGGACAGAATTAGTTGACTAATTGCATGTATGTCAAGGTTTATCAATCAGCATGGCACGAGCCATGATTGGTCTGAATGTGTAGTATGGGTGGGGCGTGTTTGAACAAGATATGATTTAAAAATGTAAAAAAATGCTGTTTAAGTTGGGTTTTCGGCTCACAAATTGTATACAATAATTTAGGTTAATAAACTTTCTGTTTTAATAAGCTTTGACTGTTCACAGATTATTATTCATGAAGGACATTTGTTATGCACCGTCAAATTACGTCAGACGTGCAATTAATCACCTTATTCTGTCCTTGACTATATAGCATTGCAATTTATATACCTAATGCAGCAAGCAGCCATGTCTGTGGGGTAAGAAATCTACATAGCCCTACAACACATGCACATGTCATTGAATCCCAGAAATGTTAGAATGGTACAGGTTATGTATAAACCACCTGTACAATTCTAATATTTCTGGAATTATACCCACTTTTGAGGTAATTCCACTGGGGAAAAGATATTTTGTAATGTAAATCATCAGGCATGGTCGCATGTTGCATGCGGTCTATAGACATTGATAGCATAGTGTGTACCATTTACTAAGGATTGTATTGAAGAGAATTTTATTTGATTGTTGAATGTGATAGGATAACACACTAAACTTATATTGTCCTGAAGTGGAAAAATCATCCTAGACATGCAGTCTTTTTGAATGGGGAATTACAAACCGTAATGTAAACCTCAAAAATAGGTTGAAAACACTTAGAGTTGGGTTGAGCACACTTGAATTTAGGTTGAACTGGGGCTATAAACTTATCTGTACTACTTAGTGATGCTATTCTGATTTTATAGACTAATCTCAATTGAGTCCCAATGTCACATGTATCTATTTTCTCGCATTTTGCAATACGGTGCAACACCAACGATTGCCTCGGAGAGGCGATGTTTTCCAGATCCGTCGTGGGCAAAATTCGACATCAGAGCCTGCATGATACAAATATTACACCGGAACATGTCGCTGATCATTTAGTTTATAAATGCAACAACAGTCACTTCCGTGCGAATGCATACTAAAACGGCTCTTTACAATAAGTCTCAAACTCATTCATTGTGCTTGTTTTCAATATACTAACTTGCGTGTTAATCCAATGGAAGGTCAGCGGCGATGTTGACCCTTGCGGTCAAAAATTGGACTGGTAAGGGTTAACTGCAGTGACCGCATTGCAAAATGTGAGAATTGCATCATATTTAGGACCGGATGTGTGTTTTTTATAGTCAACCGAGGATAATTTCTTATTCAAATTTCAAACTGAGTATTAAAAGTATATATAAGATGATTTTGTTCAATTTGGGACAAGAGGAGTTAGCCGTGTTAAAACTTGAGAATTATTGAATTTAGTTTGTGTTGATTTTAAATGCCAGCTTTTCACTTGCAATATTAACAGCAGACATGAAAACTTCAATCAGAGTGGTAATACTTGTATTATTATGATCTTAGTAAATGACTTATGCGATAGTATAAAAAATTCTGTTTCAATACCAACATAAATAGTAGAAATAGGGTTATAAATACTACTCATTTAAATGTGATTTATAACTTGTGTATCAACTCAGCGACTCGCTCTGGAGATTGTGCAAGGCAAAGTCCGGAAAAAATGTGAAATGGTATCAAGGGATCTGACCATTTCTTTGGGTTATTGAATTCTTGTCATGCCGAGCATTGCAGAAGTTATTTTTGTCTAAATTTGATGCCATTTTCAATCTCTTTCTTGTCCAATATGGTCAGTGGTTCATTGAAAGAAGCAAATAAAGTTTGGCCATGTGTAATTTGAAGTGCGTGTTCTCTTATAGTTTTGAATTTTCGGAAATCGTTCATTAGGCAAAAACGAGGTTCAGAAGCTTAGTTATTACGCCCGAGCTTTTAACGGGCAGCCGAGCCCGAGATGCTGTTCACAATGTGTGTCCAAATGCCTGTTTGTCATTTAAGTTGGGGAGTGTCAGATGGATCCTGTGGATTGTCTCGAGCAATCACTCATGTAGTTGTAGTTGTTAAAGGGGCGACGACCCCGTTTGGCATGGTAATCCAACATGGACGTCTGAGACTACTTTGTCAATCGCACGATGATCAGTAGACCAGCAATCGTGCATGGCATTTGGCACCAGACCGGAAGTGAAAATGGAAGGATATCTCCATATATCTGTGCGTTGATCTTGTGCTCACGCCAGGATATGTTTTGTACTCGCATAAGAAGCGTGGTGTAGGTGCCATTCAGTCTGTCCTGTAGCTCTTTCTTCGTGTCCAGGTCTCAGATCCATATAACAGGATACTCTCTACACAGGCTCTAAAGAATTTCAGCTTGGTTGAATTGGAGATACCAGATTGCCATAAGTGGTGTAAAAAAAAAAAAAAAAAAAATTCCCCTTTCTCTCTTTTATAGTAAACAAAATACTTGTCCTGTGAGAAATCTTTTCTCAAATAAAATTGAGAAAATAATATTTTTAAAAGTTTAATCAGAAAAATGGAGGCCATATAACACCAGCAAATCGTGCATGGCATTTGGCAACAGAAGATGAAATTGGAAGGATATCTCCATATATCTGTGCTTTGGTCTTGTGCTCACGCCAGGATATGTTTTGTACTCGCATAAGAAGCGTGGTGTAGGTGCCATCCAGTCTGTCCTGTAGCTCTTTCTTCGTGTCCAGGTCTCAGATCCATATAACAGGATACTCTCTACACAGGCTCTAAAGAATTTCAGCTTGGTTGAATTGGAGATACCAGATTGCCATAAGTGGTGTAGTTTATTGCAGGCATTCCAAGCTTGATGCACCATAACCGGAGATATTGTTGATTTAACACAAAGGATAAAATACCACTAGGGCCAGTTTCACTTGAAGGTTGAAGAAACTAAGAAACTAAAGGTATAAGGTGTGTAGCATCTTGTGGGATTAAACTGTTTTCAAACAAAAGAATACTTAGTATTGTAAAGATCAGAGTGAATTTGTTATTATGCATAGAATTAATATATTTTTTTAAACAGTGAAAGCACCAGATATTATGTTGTGGGGGACTCACTCTCAGGGGGACGATAGTCAGGAAGTTCATGTACATTTTGGGAATGTTACTGCTGAAACTTGGGTGACAGCAACAAGTCTCTGTTGGGGGACAAATGTGTGGACAATGCTCTAATGCGGAGGGCCAGTTTACCTTCCCCATTCCCCACTGCCCCCAAGATGCCAGGGAGGATAGTAATGAAGAAACTAGTGTTGAACAAAGGAGAGGGTTGGTGTTCAAAGTCTTCAGTTTGAACACCAACAAGGGTGTTTTTATGGTACTGGTGACCTTCTGCTGAAGCCTGGAGTAAGACTGGAATTGAATTACCCAATGTTACATGTATTTTATTGGCAATTGTGACATTATCAACTATGTTATATCACAAGGAGCAGCACTATTTTTTAATTTTCAACAAAGAATGTCTTCAAATTGATTTCAGTGGAAACTGCTGATGCCGGGATAGCTGAAACTGGACCAACATAAGAAACCTGGTGAAAGTGCCATGCAGTGATGGTCTATCGTGTATCTCTTTCTTCATTGTCCAGGTCTCAGATCCATACAACAGTCTCTACACAGGCTCTAAAGAACTTCAGATCGGTTGAATTGGAGATACCAGATTGCCATAAGTGGTGTAGTTTATTGCAGGCATTCCAAGCTTGTCCTTTGCGTGATAGGAAGTCTTTCTTGCTGTTGGGTACAAACAGATGAAAATCTACTCATATCATAAGTGCCACCATAGAGGACTGCCATTTTCATGTAAGGTTAACGATCACATACCAAGGTCACAAGTCACTGAGGTCAACTTGTAACATAGAGTGAAGGAAAGGTAGATCACGAAAGCAGTGACACTTAGAGAATAAATGTATGAGTTTTGGGAACCGGTACTCTTTACGACGAATGAACCCAAGGCTCCCATTATTTTAAGTGGAAGAACGAGGCTGGAGGCCGAGTTTTCCACGCAAAATAATGGTGTCGTCCGGGTTCAATTCGTCGTAAAGAGTAGTCGGTTCCCAAATCATACCTATTCTCATTCTTAAACATTTTATCATTTAAGGTCATCTTTACCTCAATTTCGCCGATGCTTTACGGCTTGAATAGAACAAGAAAGGACTGTCACCACCAAGTGACAACAATCAAGCAACCCGTTGAACGCAACAATCATACGCAACAGACGCAACGTTGGCAGACGCGCGAATGTAGCAAAACACGGTATGACGCGAGCTCTTCAACCTAAAAAAATACGTCAATACTCAGCGCGTCCTACCTGGGTCAAAATTAAACGAATAACCCGGGCAGCACACCAATGGAATTGCTTCATTTTCACAGATGTTAAGAATAGTTGGTTTGAAACCTTTATCAATTTTGTGCTGGTCAGATTGTGAACATTTTCTTGAAGTAGAATTAACGCTATATGGACTCCCCCATTTTATCTTGCCTTCAGGAAGATGTCAGTCCTACATTTCTGGTGTGTGTTTGTGTTGTTTAGAGGGGAATGACTTCATTTAAGTACAATTAAATGTTCATCTTTAATGAACGGCCTTGACCCCAATACCTCTGTAAAGTTTGACGCTGATATTTCAAGGTCTTGAGCTAAAAACAATCATTTTAGAACCGTGTATACAATTAAGATTCAGATTAAACTTTATTTCATTCAGAGCATGTTTCATATGATACAAAAACGAAAAGCATAGATAATAACAAAAAAACACCAAGTATTTTAGACAAATAACCAATTCATCATATTTATAGCTGATCATAACATATTTCGTGTTAGAATAATAGGGGACACAGAAATGTGTAATGGGAGGGGGGCGGGGTGAGGTGATCTTTGTGACTTCATGTGACCTTGGTACATCATGTTCCACCTTTAGGGCCATTCATTGGGAGGGGCCGGGTGCATCAGGCAGGAGCGGGGAGGGAAGCTATTTTGTTATGAGCAAAATTAGCTTTTAAATAAAGCTATTAATAGGCAATGCATCATTGGTGCATTGGTTTGTGAGAAAGCCATAATTTGAAAGAATTAGGTAGATTACTGTTGAGAATAACGGTGGTTACATGAAAGAAAAAGCGCAATTTGGAGTTTATTTATATCAAATATTTTTTTTTTTTTTTTTTTTTTTTAATATAATGGTTTGGAGTGGGAAAGGTAAGGCGATTAGAGCAAATCGAAATATTGCTCTTTTTTGCAGTTCTGAAGATTTTATCGAGTTGTTTCTGTACTGGTCCATAGGCATAGGGTTTGGTGTTAGAGTCGTGATAGTGATAGCCCATGCAATATTACAATATGAGATATAAGGGAGTATGAAGTGTATTAATATAGAGACAAACTGTATGGAGGGGAGGTGTGTGGAGGTTTCTTCATGCTGCGAAACTTTGGAAATTTGATTTGTGATTTGGTGAGATGATAATGCCAGCTTAATTTACTATCGATTGTGTGCGGCCTCTAAAAATGTCGTATGGTCAAAAAGGACTAATGGAATCTTGTCAATATTGATGTGGATCCTGTGTTTTTGTGGTTTAGTTTTACCATGTGGAAGTGGATATTAATTAGTTTTCGCCGTGTATTTAGGACAGTTTGTTGGGTTGAACCAGTTTAAGAAAAAACCATGATGGAAGTTCACGATAAAGTCTGGATGAAGCGTATATGTCCGGATTTGAAAGGAAGTGGTAGTATCGGTCGGCCAAAATAGTACATAAGAAAAGTGTTTTGAAGCATTGGGGATTATTTTACATGATAAGGAAGAGGGATGTGGACCAAGTATAGGCCTTTGCGGAACAAGCAGGAAATCGGGAGGAAGTCTGAAGAGTGGAGATAAAAGGAAGTAGTAAACTGTTTCCTATCTTGGAGATAGTTTGAAGTAGTTCAAGAGGAATCCACTACAAATTAGGAAGTGAAGTTTAGAAGAAATAAAATATCGCGGTCGATAGTGTCGAAATGCTTTAGAAAGTCAAGGAAAATTCCTATGGTGTGAAGCTTTTGCGAGAGAGCAGAAGAAATTTTGTGAAAGGCAAGAAGAGCAAGATCCGTGGAGTGTTTCCGTATTGGTTGTCTTGAAGGATGTTGTTAGCTGAGAAGAGTTGTTGTCGAGTCTATTGTAAATAAGGCGCTCAAGAACCTTGGAAAAGCAGGGTAGGAGAGAAATTGGGCGGTAGTTTGAGAAAGAATGGGGATCTTCCTTCTTGAAGATAGGGATGACTTTTGCAATCTTGAGGGCGGAGGGAAAGATACCACTAGATAGCGAAAGGTTGAAGATATGAGCAAGAGGTTTGGAGATACTTGGGGCAATGCTCTTGACAACACAGGGATTTACATCATCAAAACCAGGACTTTTGCCATTTTTAAATTTTTGGGTGATTTCCAGAATTTCTTTTTCGACTTATTATTCGAGTTATGAAGAAAATCATTGAAGCTGCAAGCAGTGGTGTTGATTTTGCTGGCAAGTTTCGGGCCTATCTCGGCAAAGAATTTGTTGAATTTGCTGGCAATGTCACGTGGGTACGTAATTTTTGTATCACCGTCAAGGAAGTATGATGGAGTTTTTCCTTTGATGTTTTTACCCAAAATGTCGTTAACTATTCGCCAAGTATGTTTGATATTATTTTTATGAGCATTAAATTTATTATCGTAGTATTTTTTACACGAAATACGTATTGCATGAGTGAGTTTATTTCTGTATTTAATGTATTCATTTTTTATATTTTCGTCACGAGATTTGATATATCTTTTATACAATTTGTTCCTGGTTTTAATGGATTTAATTATTCCGGCAGTAATCCATGGTTTATTATCTTTACGTTTATTTATCTTTTCCCTAACAATAGGGATATGTTTGTTGTATAATTGGAAGAATTTAGCCATGAATATGTTATATGAGTCATTTGCTGAATCATTGATGTAAACTTCGTTCCAATCAGTATTTATGAGATCAATCTCCAGGCTTCGATGTTGGTTTTGTTAATCTTTCTGTATGTGCGAATTGTTATATTAGGTTGTTTATTTATATTATTGGTAAGTTTATTTATAATGTTAAAAACAGGAAAGTGGTCGGTTATGTCTCTGAAAAGTATACCCGGTGTTATTTTTTGGTCAAGAACATTGGTAAAGATGTTGTCTATTAATGTATATGTTTTGGTGGTAATATGTGTCGGTTTGTCGATCAGGGGATAAAATGACGCAGAGTACATGAATGTTAAAAAGTCATTTGTAGCACCGTGGGTTGTATACTTCATTAGATCTAGATTGAAGTCACCACATATGTAAATGTCATCTTTACCTAATTGCGCGCTGCTTTACGGCTTGAATAGAACAAAAGGACTGTCACCCACACAAGCCCAGTGACAACAATCGAACAACCCGTTGAACGCAACACCCATACGCAAACGAGACGCAACGTAGGCAGCAACGCCGAAAAGTAGCAAAACACGGTATGAACGCGAGCGCTTCAACCTCTTAAACTACTTCAAAACGCAGCGCGTACTACCGGGTTCAATTAAACAGAATTTAACCCGGGCATCAACCAATGGAATTGCTTACAAACATTTTCACAGATGTTAGAACTAGTTGGTGAAGAACCGTTTATAAATTTTTGGGCTGGTCGATTGGGCAAATGTTCTTTGTAAGTAGATTAACCTATATGGGACTCCCCCATTATCTTGCCTCAGGAGATGTCAGTCCTAAATTTGTGGTGTGTTTGTGGGTTTACGGGAAGACTCAATGTGAAAAGTACATTAATGTTCATCTTTTAATGAACGACCTTGGACCCTAACCCCTCTGTAAAGTTTGCGGCTGATATTTCAAGGTCTTGAGCTAAAAACAATCATTTTAGAACCGTGGATACATTCAGATTCAGATTAACTTTATATTTCATTCAGAACATGTTTTCATATGATAACAAATACGAAGCATAATAATACAAAACCAAGTATTTTACAAATAACAATTCATCATTATTATAAGCTTAATATACAGTTTTCGTGTTGATAATATGACACAGAATGTGTAATGGGAGGGGACGGGGTGATGTGATCATTGTGACTTCATGTGACTTGGTGACCTCATGTCCACCTTTAATGACCATTTCATTGGGGATGGGTCGGGGTGCATCAAGGCAGGAGCGGGAGGAAGCTTTTTTTATGAGCAAAATAGCTTAAATAAAGCTATTAATTAGGCCACTGCATCACTTGGGTGACTCGGGTTGTGAAGAAGCCATGAAATCCTTAGGTAGATTCTGTGAGAATAACTTACATGAAAGCGCAATTTGGAGTTTATTTATATCAATATGTTCAGTAATGTTTAAGTTGTGAAATAATGGTTTTGGAGTGGAAGGTAAAGGCCGATTAAGCTCAAATGCGAATTGCTCCTTTTTGCGCTTGAAGATTTTTATCGGTTGTTTCTGTACCTGGTCTATGGGCATAGGGGTTGGTGTTTAGAGTCTGTGATAGCCCATCAATATTACAATCTGAGATATAAGGAGTATAAGTGTATTATCAGAGCCTACACTTTTGGAGGGAAGTGTCTGTTGGCGTTTCTTTTCTTAACTGAGCCAGAAGGGACCCCATTTGGACAATTTTATTTGTGGATTTTGGTGAGATGATAATGCCAGCTTAATTTACTATCGATAGTAACGCGTAAAAATGGTCGTCTGGTCAACAGGACTATGGGATAGTGTCATTTTGATGTTTCTCCTTTGTTTTTGTTGTTTCTGTTTTTAAACCAATGTGGAAGTGATTATAATTAGTTTTGCTTGTATTTAGGGACAGTTTGTTTGTGTTTGAACCAGTTAGAAACATAGATGGAGTTTCAACGATTAAATTCTGGATGAGGCGTATTCATGGTCCGGATTTTGAAAGGAAGATGTTGTATCGTCGGCAAATATACATAAAAAAAGTGTTTTGAAGCATTGGGGATGTCATTTACATAGTAGGAATAGGAGTGACCAAGTAGAGCCTTCGGAACACAGCATGACTCGGGGGGAAGTCGAAGAGTGGAAATTAAAGGAATTAAACGTGTCCTATCTTGGAGATAGTTTGAAAGTATTCAGAGGAATTCCAACGTAACACCCTGAGAAGTGAAGTTTAGAAATAAAATATTCGTGGTCGATAGTGTTGAAAGCTTTAGAAAGATCAAGAAATTCCTATGGTGTGAAGCTTTTGGGCGAGAGGAGCATAAGAAATTTTGTGATATATGTCAAGAAGCACGATCCTTGGAGTGTTTCCGTATTGGTTGCTTGAAGTATGGTTGTAGCTGAGAAAAGTTGTCCAAGTCTAATTGTATATAAGGCGCTCAAGGACCTTAGAAAAGCACGGTAGGAGAGAAATTGGGCGGTAAGTTTGAGAAGAATTGGGACTCTTCCTTCTTGAAAGATAGGGATGGCCTTTTGCAATCTTGAGTCCGTAGGGAAAGATACCACTAGATAGCTAAAGGTTGAAGATATGAGCAAGATGTTTGTAGATACGTGGGGCAATGCTTCTGACAACACAGGGATTACATCTCAAAACACAGACTTTTGCATTTTTAAATGTAAATTTTTGGGTGATTCCAGAATTTCTTCTTTATCGACTTATTATTATTCGGGTTATGAAGAAAATCATTGAAGCTCCAAGCAGTGGTGTTTGCATTTTGCTGGCAGTTCGGGCCTATCTCGGCAAAGCATTTGTTGACAATTTTTGCTGGCAATGTCCGTGGGTACGTATTTTTTGTATCAATCCATCACCGTCAAGGGAAGTATGATGGAGTTTTTTCCTTTGATGGTTTTTATACCCTCTATTTACCCAAATGGTCCGGTGTAACTATTCCGCCAAGTAGTTTGATATGTATTTTTAGGCATGAATTTATTATCGAGTAATTTTTTTACACGAAATACGATTGCAATGATTGGAGTTTATGTCTGTATTTAATGTAGTCATTTTTTTACTATTTTCGTCACGAGATTGGAATATAATCTTTTATACACTTTGTTTCCTGGTTTAAGTGGAATAATTATTCCGGCAGTAAGCCATGGTTTTTATCTTTACGTGTATTTCCTCTTTTCCCTACATATAGGAAATGGTTTGTTGTATCATGGAAAATTTAGCCAGAATTATGTTATCTGAGTCATTTCTGAATCATTGATTAACCTTCGTTCCAATCAGTATTTATGAGATCAGTCTCCAGGGCTTCGATGTTGGTTTTGTTAATCTTCGTTCTGGTGCAGAATTGGTTATTTAGGTTGTTTACGTTATATATATGGGTACGTTTATTTTAATGTTAACAACAAGGAAAGTGGTCGGTTATTCGCTGAAAGTCTACCCGGTGTTTTATTTTTTGGTCAGAACATTGGTACAGATGTTGTCTATTAATGATTTGTTTGGTGGTAATATTTGTCGGTTTGTCGATATGGATAAATGAAGCAGCGTACATGAAGTGTTAAAAAAGTCATTTGATAGCACCGTGGGTTGTATACTTATTAGAGCTAGATTGAATGCACACACATATTAAAGATGGTTTTTTCTCTTTTCTCTTTTGTGTCACGAGATTGATGGATGTTGACAAGTGCAAGAAAAGATTGTGGATACGATCTGGTGGCCTGTATATTACACCCACGATGCTATTTTTGGTTTGATTACTCAATTTCGACAAAGAGTGAATCGTAGTCGTCGTTACTTGGATATTAAGATCATTTCTATTGTGGAAGTTTATGTTTATGGCAATATACAAAGCAACTCCTTCACCTCTCTTGAGTATCGATCGATTGGCACAAGCAATAACCATTATGTGAGTTAGCGGAGGGGGAGCATTGTTATCACCGATCATGTCCGCTGAAGGCAATTACAGCAGGGAATTTTGGTTAGATTCCGAACATGTTAACACTGGGATGTGAAGGCACAGGTGTCAAAGTTGACTACATACGATGGCAGAATTGGTTATAGAGAAATATACTACACTCGTGCCTGTATTACTAAGAGAAACAGAAAAAGCAATAATTCTGCGCTTGAAGGATGTGAATAAATGGTAAGGTATACAGGGCGAGTGAGCATGTGTAGGTGTCCTGGATCAATTGCAATGGGAAAATTAATATACATTGAAAGCAAACAATGACTTCTTTAATCATTTTAAAAAGGACAACGCCTATTTTTGCATGTACAAACAAACTATTTTAACAAGGATGTTTACAAAGCATGAATAAGTTTTACAGAAACTTAACACAGTTCAAAGGCACGAATTGACCTACCGTATGTTTATCTACGTCACGATCGAGTTGGACATGGGAGATACACAACCCCGAGCTGGTATGAACAAGGGGAACGGAAAATGTAATTTAGTAATTACACCAAAGAGACGTGTTTTGGGGAGGTATACCAGTTCAATTATGTGTGTGAGGATTCCACGGAGCACACGCTTCGGAACTCCTGCTTTTATTATAACATCAAACCAATAAGGGCAAAATGCAAATCCAATATACTTTATAACATGCAAATGTAAATGATCCAATTTAAAATGGGGAATGTGCATGGGTTGTGTGTGTTTTAACATGATAATTACGGATGTAAAAGTGCATGATGTATCAAAATTTGACTACATACTCGCAGAATTGTTAGTGCAAACCATATCACACGCGTGCTTGGTATACTAAGGGAACACAGAAATGCAATTATGCAGCTCCTTAAGACGTGAAATGTGAGATATACCGGTCGAGTGAGCATGTGTATTGGGGAACATTGCAGATTGGGGAAAATGATGTACATTGAAAGCAAACCATCAGACCTTAGGTATTTAAGAGTACAAAGCATATAACTATTGTCATATGGAAACCATTTATTTTGAACCAAAAATTGATGTTTACAAAGCATGAATAGTCACATGAAATTCGTACTCGAGTCTATAGGGCACGAAGTGACATATATGTTATCTACGTACGATAGCAGGACTGATCAGATGAATCACACAATACCCGTGCTGGTATAACGGGGAACGTAACATACATAGAAAAAGCGACCGTGGTTTTGTGGAGGTAATAACCAGTTCGATAATGTGTGTGTGTTCCACTGAGCACACAGCTTCGGTGCTCAGTGCGTTTATTATAAAAACATCAAAGCCAATAGGTGTAACTCCCAACATACAACATAGGAATTATATGGTTGATGTTGCTCATAACATAACCAGAGATCTTTTGGCTCTAAAATTTTCAAATGTAAAGGGCTTCAGAGACCAATATTTTGACCACTATCCCTGGAGGTTCCTGTGGATGAGGCTATTGCTGATTATGCCGTGGATTTTAATTGCACATTGCAAAGAAGGGTCAATTCATATACCATGTCAAAGGTTATCTAGGTCAAGTTAAATGTAAACTGAAGGTCCAGGTGCAATAATTGGACCGTTAAAGGTGCAACGAGAGATTCCACATCTCAGGTGTCCCTAAGAAAAATGAAAGTACTGATTTTTGCCTTGATTTCTAAAGCTTTCCCTTCCATCAAAAAGCCCACAACTGGCAAGGATTCAGCTGAAAATATTCTTTGGTACAAAATTGGTGAAATTTCTAATTTCGTATAGGAGCAAGTATGAATTCACCCTGTTTTGTTTATATTGAAAATCTCAATCAAAATCACCTTTTTTGTTTCTCTCTTTGAAGACATTTCTGTAGCCAAATCCCGGTAAGCAATCTATTGAGTGTCCTGAAATATATGAAAATTACTATTATGACACCAAACTAAGAAATTTCTAATTTCGTATAGGAGCACGAACATGAATTCCAGCCTGTTTTATCTTGAAATAATAAGAAAACAATCAAATCAAACCCTTTTGTTTCTCAAAGACATTCTGTAGCCCAGTACAAGATCAGAAACCTATTGAGTTCTGATCTATATGAAATTACAATTATACACATATCTGGGTGCCTCATATCTCTTGTTGCACCTTGAAGCCCTTTAAACATGAAAATTGTGTCCATTGAAATTTTTGCAAGTTGTGAACCACAAATTCCTACTAAAGTGGGAACCACAGAATTAAAGGTGCATTTCGTGACTTTCAGCACCTTCTGTTTTTAATTCATTCATTGATCACAAAGAAATCCTTGAGAAAAGCCTTATTCCAAATTTTAGAGCCGACCCACCCCCGATCTTGCGTTTTCGTGCTATAGCATGCTCGTCCCAACGGTCCCCTAGTCTCTGTGCTGTAATTTCTGTCCGTTTAGGGACAGAAAATAACAAAATTGGGGCGAATTTCTTACAGATGCGAACCGAATTTGCACAGTAAGATTGGGCACACCAATGGATTACTAAGGCTAAGGTTCAGCTGATTAAATCTCAACATCTTTAGGTAAGTCGGGGGACGCGGCTGTTGGATCACGAAATGACCCTTTAAGGTATCAAGTACCCAATTCCAAAAATGGTAATTTGATCAATTTGTACTGTTTAACTTTTTAAAGAAAAAATACAATTCTTTAGCTTTCAGTTTGCTTTTTGTCCCTTCTAATTGTTTTGTTCCCCTTCAAATTCAAACCACCAGGAGAGAATATGTGAAATTCGGACCACTGGCAAAATTCTTGATATTATACTTTACACACTGTGTATTTCTAGTTTTTTTTATTGTTTTTCAATGTTTTTAAACAAATTGACTTTTAAAAAATATTTTTACAGATTTAAAGGCTGACTCAGAGAATTCCAGATGGAGGGCGGCCCTCAATTTTCAAAGATTGTTGTTTTTTTTTGCATCTCAATGCTTGTCCATGACAAGTCACTGTGTGAATAGCGAAGCGCAATCAAAGCCCTTCAAATAAAAAAATCACACTTTGTTGATAAAATCACGGATCCGGAAATTTTTGTTATACAGGTATCCTATGGCACGTATAACTGATACATAATGTTTAAATAAACTGCCCAACGAAATACCGGATCCTCTCAAACTTGAAAATTGGTAAATTTTAGGTTACTATCTTTAGTTCTAGTTGACTATTTTTAAATTATGACAAACCAACAAATTTTTCTTCTAGAGCCATTTCTACGCAAAAATGAAAACTAAAACAGTAATCTCTGTGATTGTAAATTAATCATTTCTGTGAAAACTAGAAGTGCGGGTTGTTTGGTTTTTTAATTACATTTTGATGATAGTTAAGAGAGCCAATATGGCCGCCATTGGCGGCCATATTGGATTCCTAATTTGCAATAATTTATATGCAAATTTCCTGAAATTTGTTCTTTTGTTTTTTAAAACTATGTACTCCAAAAAAACACTATGAAAATGCATTTTGAGAAAAAGTTTATCTGGGTTACAACACACATTTTTTGAAGAGTGCCCCCAATTTTTTCCAAAATTGGTGGTAGATTTTTGGCACAGTTGCATGGTAACTGGCTAGTAAACTATACCTGGTTAATGATGACTTGAAACCATGTCTATTTCATCTCCCACAAGAAGGAATTTATTAATTAGATAATATCGGATTAATATCTTCAAATAATGTGCTTTTATTCTTGAATTCTGTTGGGGGGAACACAGTTTTTTTATTTGACTTTCGGTTGGGCAACATCATGAAATACATTTAATCCCTATATTAGTCATGATGTGCGATTTCAGTGACATGGGTGAACAAAATTGGTCAGAATTGAAGGCACATTCTGGCCAAAATGATCCACAACTGCTTTCCTTCCCAGTTTCCTCCCCCTGCCCCTACACCACAGTTTGTACCCAGACCTGATGACCAGTAGCGAATAACTGTTGTGGACAGGTTCCCTCATACTCAAGATTCAATAGTACTGTGACAAATTTTTGGGGTCAAGATTCCTATTGCTGGGGGGGTGGGGGTGAGGGGATCATTTTGCAACCCCCTCATTCCCATAAGTCTTTAAAGAAGGCCCAGAAATGTTGTTTTGCAAGTTGCAGCAAGCAAGATCCTTTTTAATATTTGTAAGATTTGTTTTTTGGTTTAAGTCAATCTGGCAAGAAATACCTCATGGGAAAAAATGTCCATCTCATGGACCACCCCTCCACTCTCAAGAAAGTGTCCTGGTTACAGACTTGCCCGTCACCCTGTTGATTAGGGGACAATACAGATTCTAGATGTAACTGAAATGGAATTGGACAAGGCAAAGGACATATATATATATAATATAAAAAACATTGATAATTTGATTGACCTGGTGCAAGGCCGGGGGGGGGGGGGGAGCGCCCTAAATAGGTGACGGGGAAATGTGCGGCACTATTGACCCCTTTTTTTAAAACCGTTGTCAACGAAAGACCCCTTTTTTTAACCCTGTCACTGAAGCCCCTTTTTTTACTCTCATTTGTATCCTCCCATTTGTTTTTCAAATGTCACTGAATGACCCCCTTATTTAAGAAATAAAGGTGATGCAGTATCATTTAAAGGCGAATAATGTGTCCGGTGGTCGGAAAAAATAAATAATGACGGCGCAGATACATTTTTCCGGCTGAGGATACATTATGAGCCATAAATAATACTGCAAACCCTTTATCTCTAGTTATTACGAAAACAGCGTTATATACTGAAGAAAATGGCTTTCACGACCCATTATTGCAGAATAATGGGCAGTAAACTGACCCAATCCAATTCTGCATTTCAATAATGGGCAGCAGAGGTAAATTTCATGCTCTTCCTTGTTCACTGATGGAACCCTTTGTCAGCATATGGGGCCCTCACTGAATGACCCCCTTTTTCCACCAAATGTGAAGAGGCTCAGTGATTGACGCCCACTTTTGCATCCTCCCCACCAAATGACCGCCTTTTTCCCTTAAGTTCCTCAGCGATGCTTAAAAGTGAAAACAAGGGTACTTTTGATTTGCAGTGTGAACCTTAGTTTCCGAGTATCTATTTGGTTTTGTACTTTGCATCTTTGAATTATTGTTATGGTACAAGTATACATTTTCTAGAAAGAAATTGGACGATGAACCCGATGATGGCAGCAGATTAATGTAAAACTTTTCCTGTAATTGGAGAAAAATACTAAAAAAAACACGATTTTGCCCCAAAATTTTCAGACGCATAACAAAAACAATTTAAGTGTTTTTCATGATTTCTTATGTTATTTTTAAGAAACAATACAAATTTTGTCTAGGGACATTTTTTTCATTTTTTTAAAATAAGCTTACTTTTCGAATAATAGGAAATGGTCAAAAAATTGTGATTTTTACTTTGTCTTTTCAAATTTGAGTATATTTGAGAATATCTTTAGTTAGAAATCGAAAAATGAACAATTGATAAACCGTACCTGGAGAAGACAATTGCTATCGTAGAAATTTAAACCTTACCTTTTACTTCGGTCTTTTTGGAGTTATGCTTTCTGAAAAATGTTGCGAAAATTGAACATTGAGAAAATCCATGTTTTTAGTAAAAAAAGTGACTTTTCACGCCATTTCAAGCGTCTCTTTCTCAATAACTTTATCTTTGACTTAAAATTGAGTATGTTGTGCAGTGGATCAAAATGCATCTTTATGCACTATTGAATAAACATAGTTGTCTCCATCTCCAGAAATTAGAAGAAATTGAAATTTCATCTTGTCTAAATTAGCGCTTTGTTTAAATTTTTAGCAATATTATTTTTGGTTTTTCCAAATGCGTCCGCGCAAAGTAATTAACACCGCGCACGCTTCATTACGCATGGCAAAAATTCCACCGCTCGACGCATGGTGCGCCTTGCGCCTGACGTGCGTGAATGTGCTTAATTCCCGCCTGTAACCAAGCGGTTTTTGTCGACTTTAAATGATCAAATAGCTTGTTTTAAAATCGGCAAAAATACATCTCAGATTTCCTGCCCTGGATAACCTTGTTGGTAACTATAGAACAACAGTTTGTGTTGCAAATAGAAATTCGTGTAAAAAACAAAAGCCACCGGGTGACACTACCCTTAATTTAAATATAAAACAGGCTGAATTTAGTATGTGCTCTTATACGAAATTATAAATTTCACAATTTTGTACTCCCACAAAAGGGCCACTTTTTGCTGAATACTTTGGATAAAAGTCCAATTTTATAGAAATTTTGACAAGAAAGTCCACTTTTGGTGATGAGAGTTAAAAAAAAAAAAAAGGGGGGCCCCCCATATTAGGGGTTAGGGCACTTTTTACCAAAATAGGTTCACTTTTTCAAAGTCCTGCACCCCCCCCCCCCCAAAATAAATCCTATGTTCGGCCTTGTTTGTACAAAAGACGCTTATCCTTTCATCATGGGATCGTTTTTGATAGAATGCTTAAAATAGTGCAAAAATCATAATTTTCACAATTTTTTAGGGACACCTGTCATGTGAAATCTTTCGTTGAACCTTGGAAGCTTTTAAGATTCTGCTCGCCTAAGCAACACATAACCTCCACCCTTAGAAGTCTTTTGATGTCGTAATGTTGGTGCCTCCGCATGCTTCACTGAATGCATGAAATAGGAGAGTAATAACGGCATACAAATTCATAATGCATGTATGTCATAAAGCAATTCTTCTCTCACTATAAAACCACTGAATTGATTTGTGTTAAAATAATTTTTGTTAACCATTTTTGTTAATCTACGCACAAGATTAGACGCCCATATTCTGCCTTATCTGGTACGGGGCTTCGGTTTTGGCCCTCATTGAGGTCTGGTAAGTGCTTGTGCTTCAGATGCAACAGGAAGTTGAATGAGTTAATTAAGGCTTTGTTTTAAGAATCTACAATGTAGGGGGTCTTGTGTATTATTTTGGTGGCACAAATCTTAAAGGTGTCACTGATAATCGGTGATGCGCGTATTGAAACCAACGCAGTCTGTTCTAACTTGGGTGTCCATTTTTGATGCAAATATGACTATGACTAACAGGTATCCAGTCTCTGTCAATCGACTAACTTTCCAGTTACGAAACATCCTTAGAATAAAGAATACTTGGACAAAGAAACTCTTCATATTGTGGTTGGTCAGGGCTTAGTCATCTCTCGTCTTGAACTAACGGTAATCTCTTCTTTCGGTGCTACAAGAATATGAAGAAACATGGTTCCAAAGATTGCATAACAATGCTGCAAACGGCGGTATGACTCCCAATCAATGAGGTGACCTATAACCCCGGCCTATAAGAACTTCACTGGCTGCCCATAAAGGAAATGATTCAATTTAAACTCTGTCTTTTTGTCTTTAAGTGCATGAACATACTGCTCTGCTTATTTATCGCTCTGAATCTGCTGTCGCCATAGCTCCCTCAAGAACTCTGGATCTTGCGTTCTGCGCAAGACATTACCCCCCTTAATTTAACAAGAACACCAAGGTCGTAGGGCAAAGTCTTTCAAGCGTCGCTGGTCCACAGTTTTGGAACAATCTCCCTCGCACTATAAGAGAAACTAGCAATATCTCTCAATTTCGTTGTAATCTTAAGACTCCCTTTTCCAGCTAATATGTTGCTGTATCACTTGCGCTTTGATCTAGAATGGAATAGCGCCATACAAATGCTAATTGTTATATGTTTATGTTTTTACAAGAGATTCAAGTCATTATATTTTCTGTGATATGTATGATCTTCCATAGAGATTAGACGCTCACTTTTTATTTGGTCACAGAAATACTTAAAATAAATACAAATGGTGGATTTTTATATGCAATTATATTTCAATAGGAACACATAAGGCTGAATTTCCGTATTTTGCTCCTATACAAACTCCAAATTTCAAAATTTTTGTACCAAAGGAGCATGTCTCAGCTTATCCCTTACAGTGAAATAGTTATGATCTAAAAGCTTTACAAACCAGTTCCAAATCAGAATTTTTACATTTTTTTCGGGACACCGTTCTTTGAATCGCTCGTTGCACTTTAAATGACCTTAAGTGGACTAAGTCTTAAATTGTTTGTCCACCTCTGCCCATGGGCATTAGTCCTTCCTATTATGTTGTTCCATCGTCCCCATCAGGGGACTAAGTTTAAATTCATAATTATTTATTTTTTTTACTTTTAGACTACTATAATACTGCAAATTAAAACTGGCACATTTTCTTGATAGATAAAATGGCACCTATTTTCTTTCCCCCAGTATCAGTGACCATGCATACACAGACTTCAGCAAACCATGGAGCGAAAGATATCAACAATCGGCCCGTGTATGCAGGGAAAAACACTTCATCCTGGGCGAGCAGGCCATTGTTATATTCCACTCGGTTGCAAAGGTTTCCCAGGGTGGTTATCACTTCCGTCCTCGATTTAGAACCAGTGTTTTTTCATGACATAAGGAAAAATACCTATCCTCGGTACAAACAATCTTGAGCTTCGCTAGTGTGTTGTTAATCACTTTTGAACGCATTTTTCATTATTGATATAGGAGAAAGAAAGACTAACAAAAAGTAATGGAGTTGCCATCCCCCAAAATAAATGACCATTTGTACCGGCTATGCAAAAGTTGGTTACGCACGTTTCAGAAGACAACTAAGTGTCAAAGATCTATGAAACTTGGTTTAGTTGTGGGAACGGAGGACGGTTATTTTGTTACTCAACTCAATCGTGGAGGTGATAACACCTGGGATCATTTCTACTGCATGGCAATTTAACCAATGCCTCCGTATACCAGGCCGATTGTTGATATCTTAGTAACTCATGGATATCCATTGGTCACTGATATTGAGGAAAAGAAATGAGGTGACAATCTTTAATTTCAAAAAAATGTTGCAGTTTTAGTTTATGGGAAAAGATATCGAATTTAGTATTTATTATGAATTACACTTGGTTTCCCAGCCCCCTCTGTTAGTAATTTGGTCTATGCCCCATATATATTCTACTGATGTGGTATAGCAACCCATTGCAGGCAAGGCTACCGGTTGTCCGCCACTGCAGAAATTTGAAAATTGAATAGCATATCCAATGTAAAACACTTGCCTTGGTAATCTCAAAGAGAGTCCAACTTTAGACTCGGGTTTTTTAAACCACGGTTAGTCCTTCAGGCAACGGGCTCTTTTACTTTTCAATTGGAAAAAGTGTATTTTAACATGGGAGAAAATCCTTATGGATGGACCACTCCAGGGGGGGGCACGGCCAAGATAGCGTCGTTTTGCCGTTCCCAGAGGTTTAGCACGTAATCACTAAAACTGACAAATATTCTAAAGTCGAAATTATGTTTGATATAAGATTTTTCCACTCTCAAAATCCCCCGTTGAGTTGAAAGAAGAATCAACTCAAGTCTAAGTATTTTTTTTTTTGGTATGAATAACGGTTACAAACGGGATCCATATTGAACGAGGCTCGCTTGACCTTATGTTCAATCGCAGAGTCGCCGCTATTTATAGCTGCGACCATTGTAAACCAGGCCCGGTACCAGGTTAGCCACAGTTTAGCCCATGCACCACCGTTGAATGATTCGTTGACCTGCAATGTAGCAATCTCTCATGTCCGGTTTCTTAAAAACGATTTGATGATAGTTTTGCCAGACACAATTATGCGCACCAACGATTAAAGCAAGGCAATTTTAAACGGCCCGGCTCAGTACGGGGAATCCCTCTCCACCCACTCACTGAAGCATTTATAAAGCGCACAGTGACTTCAAATTCCGGTCCCTGTTCAGGATAGTCCAATGACTGTTCGGCAGTTTGGCGCTATGAATGAAGCTGGCCGCCACCGCCTGCGAACCACTCCGCCACTGCTGTTTGACCCCCATGCAAATGGTCTCTTATTTTTTAGAGGGAGAAACTTTTTAAGACAGTGGCGACTCAATTTTGACAACTGATGAAGTAGGGACATGCAAGAGCTATATTGCCTCTGAAAAATCAGAAATCCAGTTAGCCTACAAGGGTCAGGATTTGTATGTTTTTATTAGCGCCCTCTATAGGTCAATCCCCCTAGAAGAAATGTGAAAACTTGATTTTTGAAGAAATGTGAAATTCGTTAAAAATTTTACAACAGGATGAAGTCAGTGGTATAAAAATAATCCAATTAGTTCAAAAGTGTGGAGCAGTTGTTGATATGTTTTTGTGTTATTTGGGTTTGTTATAATAATGAGACATTTCAAATTAGCTGTGCCAGCCCATCCATGAGAATTTTCTCACCTGTGACATTTAACCTTCACTATATGTTAAAGGTCCATGCAGGAAGGACTAAGCCTGGCGTAAAGGTGTTGTAACGAGAGTTTTGGGGAATATTTTGTCATATGTAGTGAGTGATAAACAGTTGGCACAAAAAGTAAAAGTATCTCTGCATGTTTTTTCGATTAGTATTGTGCCTTTTTGAAAGTTTTGAAAATTTACATTTTTGGGACGCGCGTCACACGAGCAATATTTTGTCGTTATGTCGTAATTTTATTGTGTACTACTGTAATAATTATACGCCGGTCCCGGTCACACGGTTGAGAGATTGTAATCGTGTCGTAGATAGACCTTTCTGGACACACGAGAACGAGGTCAACAACACGGATCATTGCGTAAGCATGGTTAGTAAACTACGAAATAGGTTACACAGCGATTTTGCCCAGATAATTACGACAGTACCATGGTAGAACGTGCCAACGATGGAAATTATCATCGTTGAAGTATTCGACAGTACTATGGTACAACGAAGACATGTCGTCTTAAGTTGCGGTAACACGCAGGTCTTTATTGTAGTACTAATGTAGTACTAATTGTAGTTAACTACGAAAAAAAGCCTCGTGTGACCACGGTCTCTTTGTTGCCTAGGTCTCACCCTTTTCATTTAAAACCAGGGAGATATAAACTCCATGATTTAAAACCACAGTTGTATAAGTGTGCACAAATGACTGGACAGAGTAAAACCCCCGAACCAAAGTGTCGCTCTGGAACGAATGTTCATTAAGGCACATACTAGTACAATCTGGGTCCGTGTGTCCCGTCCGTATGCACTAAGTTAACTTTTTTAAAAATGCTCTGAAGGCTAAACGCTATCCCCGAAGTACTTCAAACTTGATAGGATGATAGAGTGAGGTGTGCCCGCAGTATTATGGTGCTTTTGCTGCATTATTTGCATATTCAGGAATTTTAATTAGCTTATTTGCCATTATTTGTCAGACATTTGGTTAACCTTTTTGAAATGGTCTCCATGGCAAACGCTAATCCCGATATACTTCACCTTGGTAATGTGATAGAGTGAGGTGCCAACATATTGTAGCTTTTGGCTGCACTATTTGCATATTCATTAATAATTAATTAGCTTAATTTGCAGGTCAGAAATGACAAACTTTCACGCAAGTCTGTGTGCAAGTTATCTGGAGTTCCGTCAGGCCGTATAATGATGTTACTTGGTGGAAGGAAGCGGTTAAGAGTTCTCACCTGATTAATGTTAGCATATTTTGGGCAAATTACATAGGCAAATGATCTAATTAAATATGCAAAAATCATGTAATCGCTATATTTTTTAAAACTACATCAGATATTCAAAATTCCTTCACTGCACAAAAACCCATTAATGGTGCATCATCTTCTTTGCCATTTTGAAGTGCAGTGATACATCGGCTTAGGTATGCAAATGAGCTAATTAATATGCCTACTTGCTGTATCGCTAAAATGGTACATCGGATGGCAAATCCTTTGCTACATGAGAACCTACTATCCATACATCTTAGTGTGAAATCATATGGAGTGTGCAGGTGGGGTGTTGGGAGGGGGCAGGGTGGGGTTTGTTAGTATCGAGTGGGTTGCGTCAGGTGGGGGTAGGGTGCGGTGCGTCGGGGTGCGTAGGGGGTGCGTCGGGTGGTGTGCCTCGGGGTATGGATGCGTTGGGGGGAAGGTGAGGTGCCCGTGGCGAGGGGCGGGGTGACCTCATGTGACCTTGATGACCTTGTGGGACCTTGGTGACTTCATGTGACCTTGTGACTTTTGTGCCTGTGATCGTGTGTGACCTTGGTGACCCCATGGTGCCTTTTGTGACCCCAGGTGATCTTTGTGAACCCCATTTGCCCTTGGTGACCGAGTACCTTGTAGACCCAATATTTTTTGTAACTCATTGCTTGTCCAATTAATATGGGCAATCGATCCAATTTATATCAAACTTGGTCCTTTTGTATAACACTTCTCCCCAGTGCATCATCATTTGCCAAACTTCATCATAAGCAAGTGATCACGCAACCATGCGACACTTGTGGTTCGAGAACCGCCTTGTTTTAGTTTTCATTGGGTATCGTGTGGTGCAACAATACATGTGTATTGATTTACACAAGAGGGTTTCGACTGAACTGAATGAGCAAGAAAGCCTACTTGCAATAGTGATTGTGGTCAAGTGTATTCATGTTGCAGTACACTGCAATGCCCATTGAAAACTTTTGGTTTGGGGGGTTTTACGTCTTTCGGGCGTTCATCTCAGCCATTTTGCAAACTTTACAAGGTAGGTATGAAATGAAAGAGCAAGACCTAGGCAACAAAATGTATTTTGAAAACTTTCAAAAATTATCCGACTTTGGCACAATAATGATCGAAAAACATGCCAAGATAACTGTAGATAAGACCCCCCCCAACAGATTTCTTACCTTGTATATGGCAAAAACAAATGCCTTGAAAAATGAAAATATTTTGATTTAATTTCAATATAAAACATAAGGCTGAATTTCCTATTTGCTCCTATTGGAAATTATATCAAAATTGTTGTACCAAAGAAAATAATTCTCAACTTAATCCTTGCAGATGGGGATATTTTGATAGATTTAAATCAGTGCAAAATCAGAATTTTCACAATTTTTAGAGACACCCATTTTGTAAAATCTCTCGTTGCACCTTTAAACCTAGGTCTGAAAGGGACACTCCCTTTGAGAATACAGCCTTAGTTTCCAAGTTCTTACTACAATCAGTGAAACATTTTATTTTATACATGTAGTTCCCTGCTGACAAGTATAACAATTGCATGCCAAAAAATTGAGAGCATGTGGTCCAGTGGAAAAGCGCAGGATTTTTGATTAGGACTCTTGAAACGAAATGATTGTGATGATTTCCTGAAGGCGGTGTAATAATTGCATTGCAACAGCGTTTTGAGACTGTTTACGGCGATTAAGCGCTATATAAAAACTGGTTATATTCCTCTACAATTACACCATGCTTCTTCGTTTAGGTTTGAGGGTTCATTAACCCTGTTATTGTTAATAGGGATGTGCCGAAGCAATCAAGCCAGGGGGAATAAAATTCCATGTCGCCCTGGTGATCTACTCCAAGTTCTGGACGGTATCAAATGCGTGCAAAGCGCTAAAAATTAGACCAATTGACATTAATTTTTTTAATCACAATCCTTGAAAAATTGGGAAGAAACTTTTTAACTCGATATCTTTGAGCCAGGGGAGCAACTTGTCGCCTCGGGTCAGTACGCCACTGCCTTGCTGGTAATAAAGTGTTCAACTGATTTTTAGGAAAAACTAAGTTTGTTGACATATGAACAATGCTAAATACAATAGGTTGAAAATCCCTATTTAAAATTAACACTACCAAGTCTGTTCTCAAAATTAACTGCATGCATATTGAGGAGTCGGTGACAAAAAGACAACTCCATATTAGTTGATGAGCCGAGCAAAATTTTGATGTCCTGAAAGGGGACAAAACGATTATTATGCAGCATCAGTAAACCATGGCCTACAAAAAATGCATGATAGCATTTCTAGAATGGTAGCTATGACCAGGTTGGGGTAACCAAGGTTTACACAGGGAGAAAAAATTGAAATTGCTTCAATCATGTTGAAAGTATACCACACTTGTCTGATCATAAGGATTCCAAAAAGGTATAGTTTGTACTAACTACGGCCTAAAGTTTTGGAGTTACAGGCAAAAAACTGCAAAAATCAATAAAAGGTCATTTCAGTTGTACGGGGGTCAAATTTCAAAGCTGCTCCGATTTGGATAAAATATGGTGCATATTATTGGAGCTCATAGGATTAAAATAATAGTTGACTGTCTAAAATGCTTAGTTACCAATGTAGAGGGCAACAAAAGTCTGTCCTTTGAGCACCATCAATCATTTGCACCACTTTAACAAAATTGGTGCAACTTTAAAAATTGACCCCTGTACAACTTAAATTTAACCTTTTGACCTGTTTTTAACCTTTACTCCAAAACTTCGGGTTGTAGATAGTACAAACTATACCTTTTTGGAATCGTTATGGTTGGACAAATGATGTGGCATACTTTTCAACATGACCAGATCATTTTAAAATTTTGACCTGTTGTAATCCTTGATTGTCCCCTACCAAGTTATAGCTACCATTCCAGAAATGCTATCATGCATTTTTGCGTAGAAGATGGTGTACTGAAGCAGAATAATTCGAGGGTTGCCAATCAGAAGGACGTTAACTCAACACTTAAAGAAATATTAAAGAATTTCTTTAATTCTGTTGTAATACTGCTTTTGAGAAATGTGATGTTTAATATTTTCTAATAAGCAAATCTATTCATTACTCAAAATGTAAACATCTCATAAAGCTCATATGGTACTGTAAGCAAACATTATATAAACTTTAGTAAACAATTTTTTAATTATGAACAGAATTAAAGAAATTCTTTAATATTTCTTTCAGTGCTGAGTTACGTCTTTCTGATTGTCAACCCTCGAAGTATCGTTTTGTCCCCTCTCGGGATACCAATTTGGCTTAAATTTCCCGATGGCTTAAGGACTATATTGGCAGTTCTTAGACTTGGCATCAAATTATCAGAAAAATGTAGGCTCTCCAGTAAAGACAAAGATGTAAACTCCATCCCCCCATTGAAGTCAATTACTAGTGAAACAAGACTTAAGGCCAAGTGCTCTGAAATTGATATGCAAGTGGGAGGTTTTCAAAATGGGACTAAATATTTTGTATCCCTGACTCCTCAATATGGAAATTAATACCAATACAAATTACAGTGACACGCTAATTTCCTTTGCAGTATTTTATTATGGCACCAGACAACTTTCAACATAATTAATCACAAGTCCATTATACTTTCAATTGAAACAGTGAGTACAGTATGTTACAGATTTAATAGCTTAAAACCAATATCCCCAGTCTGAGGGAGAGGACAAACAAATTTTTACTCTCTGGTGGAATTCCTACCGGCTACATTTAAACAAATTTCGCCCACTTATATGGCAATAGTAACTAATAACATACAATGTTAAATTTTTGATTTTTTGTACTTCATGAAGCAAAGCTTAAAATCCAAATTTGACAGTGTGATGTATTTTTTACATTTAACCTAAACAGGCAACGTTTCATGTAACAATCAATTTTTTACTCTTGCCATGCGGTGGTAAAAGAAATATCATGGCTGAAATCAGTGCCATCGTAACATAGCAACTGTTTTTATTAAATCCTGCAGAAACCAGTGCCTCAGTGCCCCATATAAATCCTTTAGACCTTATTTAAAGTGAATAGACACTGGAATTTCAGCAACCTACTAAGTACAGTATCGTGTTCATGATTCTCATTCAGGACAAAAACGCCAAGACTCATGAAGTATACATCCCCTGGTACACAGTGGCACATCAAATGGAACTCTAGAACTTCAGTCAGAAATTATATAACTTTCCTTGTAATAAATAACAAATTCCAGCCAAAATATAACCTGTATTGCATTTTGTCCACAAAACTTCTGTCATCAACATGTTGTGCATTCTAAATGACCAACGAGTTTTAGGATTGTAGCCCATCTTTATGCTATGGACCAGAGGATGTATTGAGTCAATCCCACAATGCACCAGTTTTGGGAAATTTCACCTCAATTGGGTCATGTGATCCCACAAAAATCCTATTCCTAACACATAAAAACACTCATGCTCATTTTAGACCACAAAGCATTAGTACTTGGATATTTTTTAGGATGATTATGAAATGTCTTGTGGTTCTTAAACCTTTGGAACACTTTATCCCCAAGTACTGACATGTGTTTAGTACAATACAGTATAGGCACATTGCAATGCATTATGGGATTGGTTCAAAACACCCTCTGGCTGTGGACCAGGATAGGTTATACCTTACTGCTGAAATTATGTTGCAAGTCTTGAAGTGAAACACAGGAGTTAAGTTATTAAAACAATATTACACAAAACTTTCTTAAAATAATATGGGCTGAGTGAGTGAGTATTTCAAAGCTTGTACATCAGCGTTTGTTGACATCCCATCTCGCATCATCAAATCACGTTTTGGGGCAAAATATCACAATCAAAGGTTTCTTGGGATTTTATGACTTTTCAATAAATCACAAGGTAAGGGGACAACTAACCCATACTTAAAGTGGCTTTTGGCTGAGGTAAAAATGTACAAAAGAAAAAGGCGATTGGCTTATTTTTTTGATCCCTAAAAAGAGACATTTTTGCCTTATCAGTCAAACATTTTCAGGTTCTGTCGTTTCATACAACATTCGAGCTCATTATTAGGCATAGTAACTCCAAAATCAACCATTGAGACTCTAAAGCAAAATTTTTGCTTTTTGAACAGTTGTAACAAGCCAACAGGCTGCACGTAAATCTTAACGGCCGGTATTCACAAAAGCGGGTGAACTTTAACCCAGTGTTAATTTTAACCCTGGGTTAAATATCCCATAGAGAATAACATTAATTTAACCCATGATCGTGGGTTAAACCCTGGGTTAAAGTTAACCCATTTATGTGAATACTGGCCAATAAGTTTTGAGACAAGCTGTTATGCAAAATATTGTTAAGTCATAAGATTTCATTCAAAACATTGTTAAATCATACCTTTTCAAAAGAAATTAAACAGATTTAAAATTATGCATCACATTTGTAAACTTAAGATAAAACAGAAGACTATTCTCATGTTTTCAATGGGAGAGCTAAATAGTAGAGCCATCAAACATACACACACAATACATATAAATGATTAATACATACATCCCTTTTAAGGGACACTAATCGACTGTCAGTCTCAAATCCCACCACTCCAGAATCAAATGTGCAATTTTAGTACTACCGTACTGAAAACGTGACGTTTTTCAACCCACAACTATACACCATTTTGGCTGAATTTGGCTTTATTAGCAGCAAATATGTTTATAATTATTGAAATTGGTTCATACTGCAATCTGTAGGCCTTTACAATACACATAATTGTTACAGCAAAATGATAATCTGATTCCACTTCATTTTTAAAAATAAAGTTGTGCGAGTCCTTCAAACAAAATAAAATCATAAGTTGTAATTAAACAGTACACCTTTAAAAAGTATTTGAAGTTTTACAATCCATTGGCCCTTTAAATCCACTGATCATCAATTAACACAATTTCACTGCCTAAATTCGGAAACCCCCTTCAAAATGTGAAGGAGAATTTTCATATTCTTATTAATGTTATAATGTGCAAAATAAGTTATGTGGGAAAATATCTACTGAACATTCCCCTTCCTCTCTTACAAATTTAAAACATGAACATAAATGGACCATGACATAGGTTTTGCTTAGTTTCATCAAATAACAAAATTATGAGCTGTAATCATGATAACAAACTATTCAAAATTACATGAGGAACACAACACACTAAAAACAAACCATGGTATGAATAACCTTTCAGATTTCGGTGCCATGTTGTGCTGGTGCTGTACATGAAATGGGAGAGATTTTTACTATTTATTACAGTAGAACTCACAAGTTTATACTTTCTTCCTACTAGTCAATATGTACACACAATTTAAATCCTAAGTGCACCATTAATGAGGTATAAAAGAAATCAGCAGCTTTAAAAAGCTTTTTCACAATATTTCAAGACAATAGGTAATGTATGTAAACATTGAAGTAACATTTCCCCCAAAATCCAGAGTGGCATACAAGGCTACCAATTATGTACAGTATGCACACAAACTACAATTGAGTTATTAGTACATTCACTATAAGCTGACACTTCTCATACGATAAACTGAGTTGACACTGTAAAGCCAAGGCCATAGAACAAACTTTGGATAAATGTAACAAGAGTAGATATCATACAAGACCAAAATTTATTCCCAGAATTCGTATAACACAAATGGCCAAATGAGGTCACTGTTTCATCTAACATGGAACATACTGTAGGAGGATTGTCAATGTAGTCCAAAGTGGGTTTTTAGTAAAGAGACCAAATAGAGGATAGAGACTACCAGCTTGCGGTATTTGTGTAATACTTATGTTACTTCTTAGTCTCACTTCTATACATCTTCAACACATACAAAAACTAGATATTGTCTTTGAAACCGCCAATGCTAGGTCACCTAAAAGATACTTGAATACAAAATATTTTACAAAAAACCAAGTACACACCATTATTCACTTTGTTCCCATTGTTTCATGTACATATCATGATACTTAATGTGCTTTTTCTTTGACATGCTTTCAAATTTGACCATGTGAGAACAAAAGATCTCATGTGAACAGCACTTACACCCTCTAAAAGAGACCCTCATGTTTAAAAGCGTGTGTGTGTGAGTGACTGATGGCTAGGCTCAATATTCTCCACACACAGAATTAGTACAAACACTAAACAATGCAAGTTCAGAAAATGAATATGGAATTGCCATCTTGTTTTGAATCTCTCTGCAGAAAATTAACCTGGGTTTCTCTGTCTTTACTCCATCTTGCTTGCGGCACGTAAATGACATCACTGTATGTACAATGGAATGCAATATTCAAGTCACCTCTATTCTTATATTTATAAATGCTGTTAACAAAATGCAGCACACATAAATATAATGAAGGTGGGTGACCCGATTTTTCATGATTTCTCCCTTGCATGGTAGCATCACCAAAAACATCAAAATACAAATTTTGAGTTAAATTGGCCCAGCCGTTTGGCTAGTACAAGCAAATGTGCACTAAATTTGCCCATAGGATAGTGCGTGTTAAAACGGTCCACTATATTTGGAGACGTTTTTGTTTAAACATTTCCCTGGCCCCAATTTCACTGGGTTAGTGAGAAAAGATACGAGTGTTCTTCCAATACCAAAATCGCCATTTTAATGGAGTATTGGGGGGGGGGGGGAGAGGTTGTTGATCGGGTCACCCACCTTTAAGTTGTACTTCGGACCGAATAGTGTATGGTATAATACAGTGTATTTTCAGCCACTGTGAACAAAGTGCAGCCCACTGTTCAATTAAATAGTGATTTTTTGGTGCTGTGATAATTATAAAACCTTTTTTTAACATGTGAAGCAACACATTTAAGGGCTACATTTATGAAGTACTAACCAAAATTAACACAAACTTTAAAATAAAAAATGTCCGTACAATCAGAGTGCAATAAAATTAAGTGTACATTAACTAAAACACATCTTTAAGAAGTGCAATGGCAATGATATCACTACTTCGGGTTTCTAAGCATGCCAACTTTTCTGAGCTTCTAAGCATGGCAACTACTTGGTATAGGAACAGGCGTGTAGACAGCTCAGTAGGTGTAAGATTTTAGTCAGGAGCTGCCATTTCCATCATTTTCCATATAGCTGCAAAAATACTACCCTGTATATTTGCATTACAAATACACTGCTGTACAAGTTCCCAACTAAAGCACTAATATAATCACAAATCTCACAGATGTTGAGAATTTGCACTTGAATATCAAGTTGAGTGATCTGTAATTAACAAATATGAAGGTTTTGTGGTTAAAAAATATGTACACAAAATTATCTGCCTAGTACCTGTTGATACCTCGCTGAGCACCACCCTTGAAAGAATCAAAGCCACTATTTCTCTCCATCCCAAACCCTCCTGCAGGACCACCCATTGGTATGGGATTATTACCACCGCCTCCCATGTATCCGCTGCTCCCCAAGTTGCTTACAAGATTTCCTACCATGAAGGAATTGCTACTTGGTGCGGTCCCAAGTAGAGGCTGGCTTGGATTAACATTTGGCAATATTGATGACATACCCATAGACATTCCTGACGATGAAGGGGGCACGTTTAAACCCGATCCTCCCCAGCGATCGGTGGGTGTATTTAGCAGAGGGCTGTCCATGGACCCTGAACCCCATGGGCCGTTGTCTGGAGCTGGTGCATTACCGAGAAGACTTGCCCCACCCATCCCTCCTGGCTGATTCATGGACTGGTTCTGTCTGCCCATCCCGCCGCCTCCACGGTTGGGCCCAGATCGCCAGTTTCCCGAATCCTGGTTGCCACGGCCATGGTTGTAATCTTGCCCACCTCTCTGGTTACCTCGATAACCACCAGAATGATCTTGGTTATCGCGACCTGATCGGTTGTGACGTTCAGCTTCGGACATTCCACCACCACCACCTTGGTGCCTATCTGATTTCCAGTTGCCACCTTGTCCACCTTGACGTCTTGGTTGATCTGCTGCGCCACCACGGTGATCTTGCTCCAATCATCTCTTCGGCCTCTCCCATGTTACACGGTTACCTCCTCGCATTGCGTCATCTTTCCTCCACCCTTTCCATATGGCCATGACCTCTTTCTCTCGCGGGTAAGTTGCCTCTGTTGGTGTTGCAGTCTACCTCTATCACCACGATCATGATCCACTATCTCTGTTTTATCCATTCTTCATTCCTCGCTTTGGACATTCTGTTGGAATTGGGGTGATTTTGGGGACCACCGTCACCTCCATAGCGATCCCCGTGACTTGACTGGACCACACACGACGCTCATCTCTGCTTCGAACCTCCCTCCACATCTTCCCTCATGGCGTCCAGCTTCACCTCGACCCTGATCTCTTATGACTGTTGCTGGTCACTTCCCTTTCTCGCCTGCTCGTTGCCACGTTGCGCTGACGTTCCACACATCTCTCATGCTTAATTATTAATCACGACGAGTGTTTGTCACCTCTCGCGCTGGTTACATCTCGCTTTCTGATTGCGGTTTCACGTCTTGTAGAGGAATCATCACGGCGTGTCCATCACTTCGGCGACCACCCTCTTCACGTCTGTGTGTCAGTACGGCATGGCATCATTCCCTCGACGCTGATCATCACGTCTGTTGAAGTTGCCACTTCTTGTGAAATTACCAGACCCTCTGTTTCCTCCCTGCTTGGGGAGCCTTGAACTTGGGGCTGCAGGTTATCACGACGGCTATTTGATCACTGCGACGATCGTATCTCCACACGTCTCTCTTTGTACATCAACAATGCGGCCAGAATCTCCAAGGACCACCTCGCATATCAAGGGGGGGGGGGGGGCCCCCCCCATTTCTGCCAGTGGAGCATGGACCTCCCCTAGCAAAACCGGGCACCCACCCTAACAAGAGGCCCTTCGTTTTGCTCACCCAAATGACTCTAACTCATGGGTAGTGTCTAGTGTTCTTTTCAGAGTTGCCTGCGCTCATGCTCTAAACGCAGCTGCAATTCAAGTTTGCGTTGTTCTGCACGTTCGCGTTACAGTCGTTCAAGTTCGCGAGCTCTCTCTTGTTGAAGGCGAAGTCGTCTGTTCCAATACGCTCCGCTACAGTTTCTCCCTTTCAGCGCCGGTTCTTCTCCAGTGGCAACTGCTGTCGTTCTCTGTAGCAAAACGAGTTTCTCTTCTCTTTGCCTACGACGGATTATTTCCCTCTCTTGCGTAACTTTCTTGCCTTTCACGATCTCGACGGCGCTCAATCTCGCGAAGTTCCCTCTCCTTGCCTCTGCCGTTCACGATCACGCTGCTCTTTGATTTTATACAAGCGAGGAGTAGTTCTTTCTGTCTTTTCCTTTGGTTGATTCCTGCTTTAGACGCACTTCTGCTCCTTGGGTGAATCTTTCTTTTACATCTCCAGACTTCTCAGCTTTATCTGAAAAGAAAAAAATTGGAAAAAATAATAAATACAGTTTCGTTGTAGAAAGTTAGTATTAGATTTAATAGACACCTAAACCCAATTGTGTCATATCGCGTCATTCTGATTAAGTACACACAAAATTTTACGATATATAAACTTCACTACGGTAAATTTCAATGACAAACATTTTGAAGAAATGATAGCTAAAACAGCAGGTTTTAAATAACAAGGGTGGTTCTCGACCCACGTGTCATGAACCTGTGGTTCTGACCTCATTACGATCAGAAATGTTTTTAACATTTGCACATGTACCACTTCAGAATGCGAGGATGGCAAAATGCCCCTTGAATCCACCCACATTGACCTTTGGACCCCAACTGCCGACACCTCATATGGGCTTGAGTCAGTTACTAATACTAACCAAGTTTGGTGAGCGTAGTTGTTTGATTTGTGGCAGAAAACCAAGATTAACAAGCTTTTCAAAGAATGCCCCTTTGATAGCCCCATATGACCTCTACCCCCATCGGGAATATGAACCTTAAGCAGTGGTCTTCTGACCAAGTTTGCTACACTTCTTGTGAAGGCCATAAAAAAAAAATCAGTGTGTGGTAATCCTGAGCCTTTGGAAAAGTTTTCTGTCCATTTTCTGACTTGTTACCATGTGTTCACTTTAAGGTGAAAGGTTCCGATCGTTTTAGAGCCCCTGATTACCCGGTAGATATCGATTGTGATATCAGATTTTACAGGATGTATTTTTCTCATGTTCTTCCTGAAATTTGAGCCCTCCATTTCCATTTCCCAAGATGTTGTAAACAAAAAAATGCTGAATTAATGGTTAACCATAAATATTAGCCACAGTATTGAATATGGCTTTGCCACATTTGTTATTGCTTTACCATCAAACTGCAGTTGAATCCCCACGGTCTTAATGGGGCATATGTGCAAGGTGCCAGGCTCTCATATCAGGTAGCGAAAACTAATAGCCGTAAATCGGAACAAGCACCTTAAAGGAGATCATCACGCTACGCTTTGCTTATTGTTTCTTGCTGAGTGACAGGAGCGGCCATGTTGGCCAAAAAATAAAGCAGGTGGTGTGATGGATGTTTAGAATTTTAGCCGATTGATTATATAGTGGTTACAAAATGTCCATATTGTAAGATTTTAAAAGCCTGGACTAAAGGTCACAACGCTATCAGCATTTAATGCTCGAGTAGAGACTAATCACATTGGAGTCACTCAATGCCACATGCTATACAGGCACTTGAAATTCCCTGGGTTTAAAATCAAGTGAGACCTTCAATGCATATATGGAATACACTATTTTGCTAAATGCTGGCAGTGTACGGTGTGATGTGGGACAGGTGGGACTTCAACTTGGATTACTTCTTCATTGGGATACTGGGGTAAAATCATTACATATGAAGTAAGAAGGCCCCTACCTTATTTTGTAGTGAGGTTAATCTATGAAGATAGTTATTTTCTTCATTGGAATATAATTACTGCAGATGTGTGTCGATCAAATGCCGACAAACTCTTAGACATTAGTTACTCAAAAGTAAATTGTTGTTGACAATTCATCATGGGACAAAATAGGGACATGACGTAGCAATGGCCACGAGAGGGTTCGAAAAAATCCACTATGGCGTGAGATATTAGTAACATGGATGTGCCCATCCACCCAGCTAGCATAAAGGGCTTGATTTGGAAAAATCATCTTGTTTAAAGGTGCGTTTGTTCCGATCGCCTTGGGACCCCGATTTACCCGGAAGTAGTATCGATGTTGATAATCAAATGAAAGACCAGATTTTTATCATTGTTCATCCTGAATTTTAGCCCTCAGATCCATTCATTTTCCCAAGATTAAAACAACAGGCGAACTCATATTTACGCGATGCGAAAATTGTCCCGCCGAATGTCGCGATCAGTTTTGTTAACATGAGATAAAATAAATAATATAAAAAGCAACGAATAAAAACTCCCACCCCCTCCCAACATGCCGCAAACCCGCACCCCTCCGCAACACCCCACAAAACGCCCCCACCCCCTAACACCCACCCCCACCAAATACCCCGTGGTACAGTTCTCCCTCTCCTACACCTTGCAACACGCACCCTCATCCCCAAAACCCCACAAGGACCCTACCACTCCCCAACAGACCAACACCCTCAAACCACCCAACACCCCGACCAAACAATCCCATCCCCTCCCCAAAACCCAATAACACCACCCTCCCCCACACCATGCAACACAATACCCCTCAATAAACCCCACGCCTCCCCAACACCCGCAAACACCCACCCCTCCCCAACCCCGCAAACCCAAAACCATACCCAACACCCCACCCCCTCCCCTATGGCTTAGTAGTCTAATAGCGAAGAAAGTTTGCCTATCCAATGTACCATTGCAGAGAGATACAGGCCAATTACGCTATTGAATTAGCTCATTTGCATACCTAAGCCCGGGGAATACCACCGCCACACTTTCGAATAGCAAAAAACGTGCCCCATGATCGGCTTTCGTGAAGTGAAGGAATTTTGAGTATCCGATGTATACCGGTTCAACAAATATAGGCAATTACGCTAATTTGTGCATATTAATTAGATCATTTGCATACTCAATTTGCACGCCCGAAAATACGGCCAAACTCTAATCAGGTCGATCGAGAACTCTTCAGACCGCTTCCTTCCCAAGTTACATTTCAATTATATCCTTCCGGAAATCCAGAAAAACTTGTAAAAAGGCCTTGTAGAAAATTTCATAAATTTGCAAATATTAGATACTTAATTAGCATAATTTTATGCCCAAAATCGAATCAGTTCGAAGAACTCATCAACCCGCTTCTTCCACCAAGGTACATCACCGTAGCCCTTACGGAACTTCAGAAAAATTGTATACAACCAGTGGTTAAAATTTTTATAACGGAACACAAGAAAGGAAATGGACAGAGTTCACGGACCAAACGGACGCTGCTCATTTTATAGTCCCCGTTTTCCGAACTCGTTCGGCGGGGCGGGGGGGGGACAAGAAAAATGCCGCGTTTAGGGGTTAACCATCAATATTAGCACATATTGAATAGGGCTTTGAGCCCCCAACATGCATTACTGCTTCTACCATCAAAACCGCAAGGGGTTTCCCAGGTACTTGATGGGGGTTTGTATGTGCAAGTGCCAGGCTCTCATAGCAAGTGGAGAACACCCATGAACAAAATCGGAAACAAGCACCTTTAAATCACTGGGATTGAAAGGGAATAACTGCAGATACACAATACCCATTCCCTCTTTGTTTCCTGGACGGATCTATTTATGGACGATCTACGCCTATTGTTCCTATTGGTCCCTTAATGCGGCAATTATCTTTACTCCATGTCCTTACACACAATAGGTGATTGAGATCAGCGTCGCCCCCGGATCTAATAAACAGGATAACCGTGCCGAGTTTTCGTATAGCCTACACACGTAAAGTTTAAAGTAGCAACGGTTTTTGATAGTTTGGTTCCTATGTTTTTTATTTCACAAGGAGCATTTTAAACCACAAGGAGTGGATTCCACTCGTTTTCGTTTTCCTTCGTTTCACTACCCAAAAAAAAAACAAAGTGTTGTCATTCGTTTAATCCTCAATGAGTGGAAATCCACCCTTTTTCGAGTGATTTTTACTCTATTTTGAGGGAAATTCATTTCCTTCTTTAAAGTCAATTCCGGTTATTTATTTCTTTATTCCTTTCTCTATTATTTCTTTATTTTTAACACTGTGTGAGGATGGTCCTGGCCAAAATGAGAGTACATAATCTTGTTGAAAACACCGAAATAATGTCTTGAAACTCCTTTCAAGGCAGCATCAAAGTCACTCACTATATAGTCCGTAGAAAATGAGAATCCCAGTCTCTATAACACAAAATCTTTACTGAGAAACCCCTTGTCTTGTGAAGTTTAACCTTTTGGTACTCCATATTGACAGCCGCGAAAAACAGAACAAAAGAATTTGGAACTTAATGAAATAATTTAGTTTTATATGTGAGCGATCCTGAGTGAAGCACGGTCAAGTTATCGATGCAGGGTAACACTGAGTGACGGGTGAATTGGTTATTGAGAAAGCTCGAGCGACATGAATAGGGATTAATCGTAGATCTTCCAGGATTTCAATCGTAATACTAGTTGAAACAAGTAGAAAAGCCCCATATCCAGCACATATCAAGCTGAAGCAATCTAAAGCAAGCTATAAAATAAACCAATGCACTTGAACAACAATAGAACCAATTGAGTGCACTCAAGTGAAGTACTAGCTTCAAAGTGCTTTTGCTTGTTTTCTTTTTATGTTTGAGTTGCTTTGGAAGCGTTATAGGTTGGCTATGGTTTGATTTTAGCTGTCTTGGAATCAGGTTATATTGTTAGCTTAATGTAATTCCCCTTTCAACCAGAGGATTAGAGAAAACAAATGGCTTTTTTCACAATCAAGCATTTTATGTTAGCAGTGTCAGGTCCCGCTTTCTTTTTGTCTTCTAATCTAAGCTAATTAATTATTGTAATATCTCAATGTTGAGAATCGTTTCAATATAATTATCACATATGTAACTAAAATTAGCGTTTTTGGTTTTTTATGTCCCTTTAAAAGAGAGTTGCCCTCACAATAACAAGTACGGTATTGCATTATCCTGTAAAATAGTGAATAGTTGCAAATAGGGTGAACCTAATTTATCAGTGTATGTCTGAAGTTGCTGTGCTACTGAATTTGCATGAGACAATGCAAGTTACCAAGAGTCGCCCAAATATTTGTATGTTCCACCAAGGAATAGAATGATGACGAGCCATTTAAACATCGTAGGTGCGTATGGGCTTGATGAGGATGAGGATCAGGTAGTGCCTTTCTAAATTTCAGGGGTTAACCATACCACAACTATACTTTGTCTCATTTAAAGTTGAAGGGCCTTCAGTATGCGTCTTTGCCATTCCCACTAGCGTCTCGACCGTGCTGCTTTATTCGCGTGCGTATCATGCCACGATTCCAAGCATAGCGCGCGTGATTCATGGGTGGCAACATAAAAGTCGCAGTGACGTCACCTTCAACTTTAAGTGGACACAAAACTATAGGATATTTGCTAATTAATCTGAAACTAAACCTGTTTGCGCCGTCTTGGCATCCCAGCCGTTGCATTTCTTACTCCTTCTTATCTTGTCCTGTCATCTTTCTTTTCTTCCTTGTTTTGTCACCCATCCTTTTAGGCGTCTCCTCTTGGGCACATCTTTCTTTTGGCGGATCTTCTTTGTAGAACCCGCGTGCAGATTATGTCTGTGAATCACCGCCACCACCGCTGCGGAAGTGATCGTGAAGCATCGGTGTGCCTGTCGAGTCTCTACGGTTTGAATCGCTGATGTCTTGCTGTCATCATTTTCTCTGCACCTGGCTGGCATCTTGCAGAAGAGGATGTATGTTGTAGTTGTCTTACGATGAGGTGGTAGGCACTGGTCTGATCGAGCATGGTGAACAAAGGGAAAATGATCTTACCATCTGAGTCTGTATCAAGCCAATCCATCTATACAGATATTGCTAATGGTAACAACCCTGAATGTGTCATTAATTGCTACATCAAGTAAACTTTAAAATAGTATTCTCCATCTTTGATTAGTTTATCACATTGTATATACATTTTAGTATGGCTAATTACTCTGCATTTTAAATTTAAATCAAAGGGAAATATTGTCCCTGATCTACCGAAAAAATTGGGACAGTGGTCCCAAAATAGGTCATCCGATTATATGATCATAAAATAAGTGTAGAGCAATATAATGACCCTAATGACCTCATCTATTATCACACATAAGGCCCCTTGTCTCAATGTATTAGCATACCAGTATGAACTTGATCCATCACTACACTAACAAAGCTAGAGTATGTTGAAAAATGTCACTGAAAGGTGTATACTATATGTTTGAGATGCACACACACACAAATTATGCTGACATAAGGTCTATCCTATTGCATCGGACACCTAAAAAGTTTATATTTTTATATCATCCAAACAGTACGTTAGCATATAAGTACAGTATGTGTACCTAGTCTTATAGTCTGACTATATTACAGCTAGGTACTTATACACACACTACCATACAATATATCATTCATACTTCATTTTGGATGTCTCGTAATTTCCTCAGATATTTTTGAAGATCACTGTCTTGAAAAAGCTTGAAGGGGCACACAGATATAGGAGGTCTAGTTTGATTAGTTAGGATTTATCATGTTATGACACAATCAGAGATACTGTAATAAAGGGTAGCAGTCTTTGGGGGTGGGGGAGATTAAAATGACAAAATAATGGATTATAATTTATGAATTGGAGGTTATGTCTGAAAGTTGCTTTCCATGCACTAACAAAAATCAAAGACCGAAACCAGAACACTGCCAACATAGCTCATAATAATTTGTATTTTTTCCCCAAAGTCCCATTGTAGATTGCAAGCAGGATGTAGGTGGGCATATCATTAATTTCCTGAAAATTGATCCGCCCCTGTCCCAGCGGTCAAACGCTTTTTGCGTGACGTTTTAACTTTTATGCGGGAATCATCCAAACTAAAGGCTATAGAATGAGTTAAAGGAGTATATCCCCTGCAAAAAATGTGGGGTATGCTTTCATATGCTGAAATAACATCACCCAAGTCTGTAAATGTAATTTCTGGAATTTTTTTATTATGGCCAAATTTCCAGGAATTTCCGTAAGTCTTGCATCCCTGTGCAAGATACTTTCACTGCTGTAATGCCAGTATCAGTGCCAACTCTTCAATGCACCACTACCTACCCATTCAACATGAATAGTACGTCCATGTAATTCCGTCCTATGCAGATGATTAATAGCTTTAGTGGCTTCTGAGCTGGTTTACATGGTGACAAATCCATAGCACAGGGCCCCTGGACTCCTGGCAATGGGTTACAACCTTGGCTCCCCTATCCCTTTTGTATGCAAAATAAATTGGGGTAATAATCCAATGAGGTTGATTTTGAAAGTTTTACAGAGATTTATAACTATAAAAATCAATTAAATAATGAGATAATTTAATGTGGTTTCCCATGTCTGGCCTACACTTAACTAATTATGCCTATAAATCGTCTTTATATCGTAGCTTAATTAAAAACAAGATAGACTGGGTGTACGAGTCACGTAAGTTGACCGTGTGAAGGTTTGGGTGTATGCTTTTAAATCATCAAAATATGGATTTTTTAAAATTTGTACATATTGAATTTTTTCCAAAAACATCCCTCCTATACAAATCCATTTTTGTTTTCTGGAAACAGTTGTACTTGTCGTCATTAATTGTGCTGCGGGTAACCAGACAAATGTCGACATTTCCCGCCACTGATATTGTGGCCATTTTTTCCCAAAAACCGTGATTTTCATAGCGAGCAAAATGAGAAATAGACGACAAACGGATTATTTGTTGACAACCCGCAGCACCGAAATGAAAGTTCGACGACCCTTCCATCCCGAATATTAGTTGAAATTTCGAATAACAAATCTCTTTAAAAGATTGAAAATCATAAACACTTTTGTTTTTTCCCTCTTCTAAATTACTAAATTGACGTATCAATGTTCAAATTGTTGTATCTTAATAAATACCGGCCAATTTCCACTTCCGGTTTCGCCATTTTGTACGGAGAACTCCTAGTCAAATATTCGCCGTACGATCCTGATTTACTCCCTAAGGTTTGTGAAAAAAATGCATTTTAATACATGTAGTTTATGCATCCTGACTCATGTTAGTTAACGAAAGGCCCTAAAGTTTCTGAAAATTAGCACATCCAGCATGCACTGCGGTAAACACGACGCGTACCTAGGGAAACCAATATTCCCGGTACTTTAATCGCACACGGCGTGCTAATTAAAAAACAAGCTATAACGTGATCCCCATGCCCCAGTAGATCGAGGTGAATTTTGCACATAGACGATACCATGTCGAAGTGCGGGGACACGATCTGTTAATTGTAGAAATATTCGAAGGGTGTTTTCACATATCGAAGTTTATAGTGAAAATACGCGACCAGAAAATGTAGTGAAAAGTGGTAAACGTGGGCGAAAACGGAAGTCTGATCAGTCTGACAAAAAATCGAGTTGCATCAAAAATCGCGAGGTTAGGTTTTGGGTCACGTGTGGAGACGTGGTTCTCAAGATAACGGCTTGTGAAAACGTACGAATCCAATGGTAAAAGAAGAACTTCGAGAACTCGATGTCAGCCCAGATGGAACGAGTTTATTCAAAACCTTGCCGTTTTTAAGTACTTGGACTCATTGTCATCACCTCAGACTCAGTCTAAAGTTCTGACGTTGGTGTTGTTGAGTTGCAGCGCTTTCGACCACGAATCAACCCCTTCGTCCCCTTCAGCTGGCACGGCCCCCGGCCAACAGCGGAACAGGCCACAGCTCAGCCTCAGCAACAAATTCAGACTAGAGACCATGTTTGACAAGCTGAAAAAGTAACCCCATTACCTCTGCAGCATAAACTTGTTGTATGTGAATCAAGCCAAATCCAGAAATTGGTGAGGATTTTTGCAACCAAGTTTTGAAGAAAGTGCAGACGACCAAATTGCCATGGACAAATGTACCAGTAAAAGTGGCACCAAAACGCCAAAGAGAGGCGGAATTATTTGTAAACATTTTGTTGTAGTGGATGTAGCATAAGTTCTGTGAAACTTTGACAGCAGTACCTTTGTCCAAATATGCGAGGCGGAACGTTGTCAGCCTTAGTCTTATTGTAGCGTCTATGTGACGGTAGGATATTTTGCTGACTACAGCGCAGTTTCACCTGTACCTTGGAATTGACACCATCAACGAAAAAACTCTTTCTATGAGGTCATCAAGCTCATGCTACCCCCATGTCCACGACATACTCGATAAACTCTGTGCAAGGATTAGAAGGTGAAATGAAAAACAAGCACAGTCATGAATTAGGCAGTTGGCAGAGAGCTGTGACCACCAGTGATGGAGTATGGCAAAACCCGCGGACATCACAGCAAGAATTCAACATTCACCGTGCGGAACTAAGGTGAAAATTCGCTGTGTACGTAGCTCATGTTTGTCAGCGAGGTGTGATGACGTCTGCCCTATACCGTCTATGGTGGAACCGCAAAGTCATCGGAAGGTTACGGCGCGATAGTTTCTTTTCGACAAGCAAAAGAAAAGGGGTATTAAAATTGCGATCCATTGGCAGGATGCAGAATCGTCAAGTGAAAAGGCAATCGAGATGTTTTTCCCGACAACCCAGATATGATGATAATGAAGTGTCCTGGGCATGTTGGGCGTTACCATGTCAACCACTGACTGGCCTCTCGAAGAAGAAAACATTCACCAAGCCTTTTATCAACAAGCATAAGAACAGGGTGAAGAAAGATCTCACAAAGCTAAAATGGCCACTGCAATCCAACGCACAAAGAAAGGCTGCGGATGTTTAAATGATGCCTTCATTCGTCAGGCAAGAATAACCCACACCTTGCTGCAGTTAGAGTGGTTTTTGACACAGGAATCTTACGCTGACCGTCTTAAACAACTGGACTCTATCATGCACGAGACGTCCCAAAGTGGGTTTATTTAGGATGGGGGATCGTGCGAATTTATTGCCAAACGCTGCACCTGCAACTCATGTGAAGCAGACAACGTGTTGTGTGATGGTACACCGTACACCAGCCCAATTTCCGAAAATGCGAGATTCAGCAACCGACTTATGAGATTGAAACGATGGTGCGTGCAGAGGACGCAGAAAAAGTCATCCACCCGACGTCGGGCAGCGGACATTCAAATCTTCCCGAGGCATCGCAACAATGTTCTAATTAACTTCCGTTCGAAGAACATGTCACTCAACTGGCGCATTATATGTTCTCACGAACATTGTTATCTTTTTTTTTTTTTTTATTTTTTTTCTTTCTCTCTTTATTTTCTTTTTTGACTGTTGCAAGAGGCTGCATGTCGTGGTGTTTACAGCCAAGTGCGTTCTTCATATCACTGGATTGTGGACTTATATGACAGGCTAGGCCTACCAGGTTTGATGTGATCGTGAAAGCAGACAAAGATTCAATGAGAAGCGCATGGCAGCAGCTAAAGCAGAAGGCAATCAGAAGAGTCAAGAGATGCAAGAATCAGAGAAGGTACTCGAAAGTTGAAATTATGGCTAAAAGTTGTATTGGTATTATTAATCCTACACACCGAATTTTCTGAATAAATAAAAACAAAAAACACATTTAAAAAACAATGCTTTATTTCCCCATTTTGTTCGACCATTACTGGTGTGTTAGAGCCAATGACATTTTTAGCTTAAAAAATACAACACCTATGTATAGAAGTATGTTTGAGGTATATATACACGAACCGTTTAGACGTAAGATACAGTAAAGCGTACGTGGCTTGCATCTTCATTACAAAAGCTGACGTAAATACGGTTATTGTGAACAAGTGTGCAGTACATGACTACCGTACAAAACTCGTCTTTATTCTGTCTAGGTGCCACTTTCTCATAATATAAATTACTGTATGATGTAAATAGTATTTTGTGTCTCGAAAAAAATTGTCTCTCATAATACAACGGAAGCGCTGTATGAGGAAGCGTGTTCTTTTCTGACGCTAAAACTTGCCAGACTAGGGTTATGCACTAAAGTGACTTATATTGCATAACCCCCTGGCAATTTTTTTGACATGTTCAGCAAAATAAAAAAAAAAAACCTCGCTATTCGAAATATGGTTCACCACCAGCTATTGAGCCCATTCCCATTATGACCTGCAAGGTCGACATCATCAAGTCCCAGTCACTGATATCAATTTTTCCTACGTGCATCTGGAATACATTGCCTCGTGCCCCCCTCCCACGGCGATGCACTGTATTCGAATAGCGGGAGGAAAACCTTGTAAATCCTGTTGCAATGAAATTAAACTGTTTATCCCTTTGAACTTTTGATACCTACAGGCAGGGATCGTGTCGCAGAGACAGAAGCACCCCCCCCGAAAGAAATGGTGTAAACAACAGAAGATCCATCACAGCTACGGCCCAAATTGGATGAAGATCAAGTACAAGGTGACGCGACAACGGTGAGAAGAACTTATGATCTTAGCTCGACGATGAAGATGATGTGCCGCTATGTGGATGTGCAAAGGAAATTCGCGACAGAAGCAAGAAGAGGAACATTCACGCTAAGGAGGCATCGAAAAAGATGGTGGACGATGAAGATGATATTCCACTTGTGGATGTGCAAAAATGAGATGTGCAAGGAAAACCTGAAATGGGGAATGGACAGGTGAGAGAAGATGAAGTTCACCTTGTAGCGTATCCGATGAGTATATTGAAGGGGCAGATATATGTGCTCGCAGAACAGCAGTGATACTGGACTGCCCCAGACAAAAGGATGATGTAGTGATTACTGCTGGATTAATATTTTTAATTTCGTGTATGGCTTGTGGATCAAATAAAACAAGCGCCGGAGCCATCGTGGCCTGCTCCTCTGAATAAAAACGCTGTTGAACTCAGGGATATTACTGAAATAGACATTTGTTTTCTGACTTTTCTTATTGCCTGTAAATATTACAGACTGAAAATCACTTTTTACAACATTCCTGTGTACAGGACCACTGACTTTATTTTTCTATTTTAGTGCAATAATTATGTTTTTTAAAGTCTACATATTCTACTATTTTAAATGTCAGTCATGGGACTACTAATCGCGGTAGACAGTGCCACGTAATAGGATTCATTGTCCAGCAATCGGTCCAATAAATCACAGGGGCCACATTGGACCACATGCTATACAAATGGAAAGGTTTGGCATTCCCCGCTCTTAGGCGTGTAATTTGTTTGGACTGATTGCTGGGGCAACGAATCCTATTAGTGGCAATTCTACAGCAAATTCCCAAATACCTTGTAGATGTTTGTAAAACAACAAATCAGCCCTGTGCAGGGGGAAAACACAGCCATCTGGTTTTCCTATTTACCCCTGTATGATGTGTGGTTTGCAATTGCTGTAATGTACTGTACTTTGCATGCACACGCAACAAGGGCCAAAGAAAATTGTTGCTTGTCCGCCACCAGCCCTATTTCAAACTTCCACAAAGATTTTAATATTTTTTTAAACAAGTTTGATTTTTGGTTGAAATGTTTGTATACACAGATCACCAATTGACCGTTACCAAAATGTGTGTGTACAACAAGCAAGTTTTTTTTCATGGCCTTACAGTTCAGGTAATGTTGCAAACATGCGATGCAATTTATTGCTTATTAGTAAGTAGTAAACAAAAAACAGGTCTTGTAAAACATTTTACAACTGATTAATTTTGAATATTTTTGGTCCAAGCATAGTTGTAACATGTATAGTATGCCATTGAGTTAACTTGAAACTCATACAGGACATGATTTTACATTCAACACAACTGTGAAGTATTCCTGTTCTAAAGTTGTTTTCTCATGTCTTTTTGGCCTTTTTGAGCTCATGTAAAAAAGTGTGGGTGCATCTTTGAATCTCAAATTTCAATTATTACCATGAAGAAATTTGAATAGAAATTGTACATGCACCAAGTCAAGATCAAATTGGTATAAGGAACTTGGCTATGAATGAACATGTTGTTTTTACATTTACGATTTAGATTGGAAGCGAGCACACACAAAAACATGCACGATGCAGCTGTAATTGTAAATATGTGATATAGATTATTATTGACATACAGGATATGTAAATATGTTTGAATTAGTCTCACAGAGGAGGTGAAAGCAAGTCTGAAAGAAGAGAAAAAACAATGAAACACTTGCCATCAACGTAGCAAAATTTTGAGCCACTCTCCCCCACACATCCAGTTTATGTATAGTTTATTATTGGTCGACTCCCCCATAACTATTTTGAGCCACCCACCCCATAACCCCCCCCCGTTTCCATTTGTCCCAATATTTCAATCAAGGGCAGGAGACACGAGCCGCAAACTTAAAAAAAAAAAAAAAAAAGGGATTCTCCATGCCGGTGTGGAAAGTATAGTCTGGCAGGTATCACACGATTCGAGCCAGCGACCTTCTGCATACTACAGAGACTGTCACAGAAGGTCTAGCCGACTAGGCGGCGGAGTGAGTGGGAAATGGAAATGATATAATAATTAATTTAGGTTTGACCTGTGCATTGCCTTCAATACATGTACATGAGCTAATTGCATCAAATAAATGCAATGCACACTTCAAACCTAAATGTTAGCATAATCCATTCATTCCATTTACCACCACTGGTCTAGTGGATGGACAAGGTACAGGTCTAGATCTAGTACACGTAAGGTCGATGGTTCGATTCTGACCGGAAATTCTTTTTTTTTTAGTTTTCATTCCCATGCGGCTGGGAACACTTTCCCAGAGAGTTTTGAAAAACTAATCTTGTTTACTGTTCTACACCTTACCAAAGAAGGAAAGTAGTTTATTACACAATCTTGTTTGTATGCGTGTGTTTTTGTGTACATGCATAATGAAAAACGTAGTTTGTTCATGTGTACACACACATAAACCCACACCACCGATTGTTATAATTTGCATGTACATGTATACCCTGTAGACTGTAAATATTGTCTACATTGTACATGTTTTACCGCAAAATACCTGTAACTGTAAATTTTTATTGCATTTCCTGGCCTATGATTTCTAAACTATTATTTTCAATTCTAATCCGTATCAACATTATTGTACACTGTGCATGTTCAATTATGATTAATTACTAAACTTTACAGAACACAAAAACAACACTTAAAATTTTACAGCAAAATCCTGGCTACCATGCTGCTGACAAAACCCGAAAATACCGCTGTACATGATGCAATTTATATTTCTGCATATTTGACAGTTTGTTGTAATATATTTTACAATCAAACAACTAAATTACAGTTTGTTGTAATATTTTATACCAATCAAACACTAAATTTTACATTACATGCAATTTAACAATTTGTGAAGGCCTACTAGTTAGGGTGTTCGTCAGTGATTTTTAATTTCTCATTCTCCAACACATTCACAATCCTCTTGTAGTAACCACAAAATAATGTTTTTTAAGTTTTTTGATTAAATTAATTTTTACAGTATGCTGTAATTGTTTTGTTTGTCAGAAGGATATCAGGATATTCTGGATCATGGTAAAATTTTTTAAAACTTTTTACATTGTATTTGCCCAGATTTTGAACTTTATAGAATAACAAAGAAATAAAGTCCAAATTGGTCTAGAAAAATCAATCATGTAGAACCATATAATTCCTTTACAATATTTAGAAAATCTTTTGTTTACTTTTCAACTCAGCCTTTTGTCCATTTGAAGTCTGTGTCCTACATGCATTTTAGAAACTTTTGCTTTCATTGTTTGGCATTCGACCACATTACCATAAAGAGTAATAAGACTTATTAATAATTGTATTACCTTATACTTCAGGTGAGATTAACAAGTTGCTTTATTTTATTTTTTATTACACTTGCTGACATTCCACATCCAACCATAGTTAAAAGAAATTACAAGGAAACACTTGATTGGTAATTCAATAAAATACATCATATTATTATCTCTGCAACATTCACAATCTCTGTAAGTAACTCACCAAATATAAAAAAAATAAAAAGTTTGTTTTAATATTTTGTTTTTAAAAATAAAGGTACAACAATCATGTCAATGTGAACAACTCTACCTACACTTACTGTTCTTTTCTCTTCGATCTTATTGACTGTTGTTATTCTTGTTTTCATTACATATTCCATTGTATAACCTGTGGATGGGCAAAATAAGTGAAACACCCCTCTATTCATAATGAAAAGAGTCAGTTTGGGAGTGTGCAGACACAGTTTTTGCATAATAGGTACTTGAGTGCCATATAGGTCTGTGACCTGAGTGGGTCAAATAAAGAATAGTTTGTACCATCTGCAATGCATATTTTACCATTTTATGGTACAAAATAGTGTCATAGTCCCATACCCAATAGGGGGGGGGGGGGTGGGGGTGTGGGTGGTTTTTGACCTTCTTGACCCTTACTCCGAAGTAAGCATTTAACGTATACAACATACCTTTTAGGAGTCTCTTACCTCAGGCAAATAACTTGCCAAGTATTTAAAATATATCAGATTTTTAGCCATTTTTACCTTATAACTCCAAAACCACTGGTCTAGGTGAATGAAAAACTATACTTTTTGGAATCCTTATGATTAGATGACCCTATGGCATACATGAACATGATTTGGTTGTATGTGTGTGTGTGAAATTATGATTGTAGCATATGTACTTGTGGTTTATTGAATGCAATGGACGTTGACTCGTGCCCTCTACATCGGAACCTAAGCAATTTGAAGACATCCAAAAAATATTCCCTTTTTTTAATTTTTTATTCATTTTAAATAGACATTCCAGAGATGCACATTTTGATCCAAATCAGAGCAACTTAAAATTTGCCCCCTGTCCAACTGAAATTGACCGGTTTTATTTACTTACTTTTCTTTTAGCCTATACTCATCAACTTAGGCCGTAGATAAATATAAGTATAACCTTTTCTGAATCCTTAAACTTAGCCACATACCGTGGTATCTTTTCAAAACACGATTGGAATCAATTTAAAAATTTACGCTGTAACTCCTTTGTCTTTGGTCCTCTCTAAGGCACCATTTGCAGCACTTAAGAAGCACGTTTCCAGGGGGTCTCTGTCAGGCTGTCATCACAAATATCACCACCTTTTGTACTTGAGATGTATTACAATGTCTGCTGGCTCCCAGGTTAGTTGTAAACCTTTACAACAAAAACTGACACAGCGCGTCCCTAGCTCTGGCCTCGTTTAACGGCATTGTCAATACTCGCCGAAGATTACTTGCACTACCGACGGGAAGGCTACAAAAAAGCCAAAGTCTCCTGATTTCCCTCGGGATATCGCCGACTACGGTCTGTAATCTTCAGACATCGTCAAGAGGTGGGTCTTTTGAGGCCACACCCTCCGCAAATGCTCATGGCACGACCACGATTGACTACCAAACGAGAGGATCGCCGACTGCTTAAATCCGTCCGTAAGTGCGGAAATGCGTAGAGCCGTCTTCGTCCGTTGTGAGAAGAATTAACGTTTCCCGGCAAAGTGTAAGTCGGAGATTGCTTCACATGGTACCGAGCAGGAAGACGAATGACCAAATGTCCCGTCCAACGTTCCCCACAAGTATTTGCGCGCCTTCACTGGGCTAGGGAGCACGGAAGATTACAGCTTGGACCCTGGCGAAATGTTGTCGTTTCTAGACGAGAGCCACTACATCCTTGACCGTCAAGATGGGAAGAGCAAAGGGTTGCGTGTTGAGAACCTCTGAGATGACTGTTCAGGAATCGACTCAAGGTGGTGGCGGTTCAGTAAAGGTATGGGCCTGTATTCATTATGCTTTCATCGCAAACCTTGCAAAATTGTTACTGTAAAAACTCTAAGGGAACTGACGTGTATTTTGCAACACCCGTAAAAGTACAGGATAGCCTCTAAAATACCATGTTTTGATTTGTGTTAATATAAGTAACATAGTTCTTCTAAACCAAGTAGAGATGAACATAAAATTAAGTGCATGCTGAAAGACGACAACAGGGCCGCTGTACTGAGACAATGTCTTGAGGCATAGGGGTGGAGCAGATACCTTGGCCTGCTTACTCCCATAATATGAACCCTATCGAGCATGCCTGGGATACCTTAGGCTGAGCCATCAATGACAGGGACAATCTTCCTCAAACTCTACAGGAGTTAGCTCAGGCTCTGCCCATTGACATCATAAACAACCTTGTGGAGAGTATGCCGCTGATTGATATTTAAAGCAGTACTATTGAACATTTTGATGCATGTAAAACACCCAAAAATGTGTTATCTGTAAAACTGACAAAAAATTGTAACAAAATTCTTAACTCTGCTGTTCAAATGCCCCCTTTTCCTTTCAGGCTTAGTACATATTTCGTAAAGGGTTAATTGTGGACTAAGTTCATGGTGATATGTTCGGAAGAGGCTGTTCAATCAAGTAGTGTGGCGGTATACACTCTGGGTATTAAATAACTCACACTGTAGAATCATTCCATAAAAAGGGTAAACAATATTTATTTCAACTTGTGAGCAACTATGTAATAGCTAAATGCATTTGAAAGAATATAATTCAAAGTTCATTTTTGGTATATAGATATGTTAGACTAATTTAGTAGTTTTAATACCGTGATAAAACAGCTCCTTATGGTCTACGATTTTGAACAGACTAGTAATCATTAATATGATTGTTTGATTATATGTTGGTCATTCCATTTTTCCAAAAAATGGTTCAAATTGAACACTTAGATTTGAGGATTTTAATGTGGAAGTGTAAGTCATTATGACTTATGACAAGATTAGGAGTGTAACACCGGACGGTGACAATATGTGTACCTGAATACTACCTAAAATGTATATTAAACTATATTTGGACTCCTTTTGAAACGATAAGAATAACCTACTAACAGGACACAAATCCTCTTCCCAATACATTCCGGTCCGAAAAATTGGTGTGATACACATTTATCCTATGGTTCTGCAATACTACCACGCAGCTTAATAGATCAAGACGAAAAATCCATTTAGGGAGATATCTTTATTGTGTAGTTGGTTTATTTATACTTAAAGCAAAGAAATATATTCAAACCCTGAGTCGCCCTCTTATGTGCTGGAGGTATCTATTTTTTTCTTTTATATAATTAGTCTTTCATACTAACATATGAATCTTTATTGTTTTCAACGCAATTACTTTGGAATTACAAAACAACCAACACCAACAAACAACCAAGCGTTGAGAAATAATTTCTTCTGTGAATTTTTTGTTTGTTTATCAAGTTTTGTTTAATTATTTGGACCTTTCTGAAGATCAAATAGATATCATACAAATTCCAAATTTTTGGACACCATGTCCCCTTTTAGTGCCATTAAAAAACGCTGGCCCTTGTAGAAGATCGTTATTTGAATCATCCAAAATGTAATACCTCTTATTTGAATCACCGGACAATTCTTCTGCAATCCAAGTGTCACAGGAAGTTTCCATAACTTACTCCGGATTGCATTATTTTTGGTTAACAAACCTTTCAATCTATGTTAAGTCAAATTTTATAGTGTTGGTTTTGAATTTACAAATATTACTTCCGAATTTAACATTTGTTTATAAGCATAATGAGGCAATGCAATCTTTCCTGGCGTTCTTTCGTGATTACAGTGTTGTAGCCAAGTAAGTTATCTGTGTGGTTTTTTAGCTACATTTTTTGAAAACCAATTGCAGTTTTTGAATCCATTCGGTAATATGTAACGATGTTTGATTACCCTATTTGTATTAAAATTGAGAAGTCCTTTTTTTGTGCTTATTGACTGGGTAATAAATGGCTATTGGGGAATACGTTTGCGTATCGTATGTTTCAGTGTCCGCGGGGGTTATGCATAACTCACTGGCTGTAACACTGCGCTGGGTGAAGCCCCTGATGGACAATTTTTCCAAAGCACAACTAAGCATGTAAAAGATTGCAATACGTACATGTATGGTTATCGCGAATGGAGCACAGATCCTTGGTATGTTTTGAAGTCGTAGGGCCTGAAACTATAATGTCTATTTCTGCAGTCTCAATCTTCGTACATTATCAGGAATCATCCTGACACAACATGTGGCGATTGCGCTTCTTTCAACGCACTAAGAAGTCATTTATCGGATGCCTAATCAACAGCAGGTAGCACACCTGCTCCGTCTCCAAAATCACTTTACTAAAATTAATATCTCTCATGGAGACAATAAATTTACAGTATACATGGTTAAGCCAAGTACCGAACTTAGAGTGCTATCACACCTAGAGGCTTACTCCAAGGCTACACTATATATTTTGTCGGAGTGCCAAAACCCTAAACTAATCACACCTAATTGCTAATCATTGATAATATATAGCTTTTTATTTTCCGCAACTTAATGAAATTTATAGTTATTTAGATATATGAAAGTATAAAATTGCGTATTAAAGTTTTACGAGTGTGAACTGCACATACACAGCATCCTTAAATCAGTCATTTTTCCCAGGGCGGGGCACACCCACCCAAGAACCGGAGGTGTTACTTCCGGCGCGAAATTTAGACTTTTACTAAATTGGTCATTTCTTTAGCTGAGAAATTATCTAATTAAAGGGACAAGCAAGCGTATGCCTGATCCGAAACATCGACAAATCATCAAAATTCATATTTTATATTTTTGTTATTGGCATGGATGTGCTAATATAACCTGCAATGGTAGTTTGAAATCTGTATTAAGACAAAGGCGGTGGCCTTTTATCCGATGTTGTAATTTAGATACTGCGTATCAAATTCCGACTTGGAGATCAAAAAAGCCTTTGCTGCTGTAATAATCCGAGGTTTTTAAAGCATGATGACCTGTACAGTTTTGACCTCAAACACAAAGATTATTTTTTTGTTTATTCTGCACATGGGGGGGGGGGGGGGGGGGGGTTTTAAACCACAATCAGCTGTTTAGTGTAAATTTTGGGATGGCATCGCTGTTTATTCTTTTAACGGGGAGACGGTATGAAAAATTTTCTTTCAAATACTTAATTTTTTACTATTTGGTGTGGTTGTTTCTACATTAAAACACTTATCCTGATTAAAGTTTAAAAAATGCCTTTCCACAGTTTTATTTCCTCGCATTATCGCTTGCTAATCCCTTTAATGAATACTCAGATGCCTTATGTGGAGGATTTTCCATTGCGACGGGGGCTCACCCCAAACCAAATCCCAAGGGCCTACCTTGAAAATCCATCACTCATTACCAATTGTGTATTTTTTTTTCATTTTAAGACACTATCAGTGATTGCTAAATCATCAATCGAAAAATCAATCAAAAATCTTATGTTTAACATGTACGTAACAGTACAGGTATCCTCACATATCCCTCAAATGAGAAGACCAGAAGCACCCTATAAGGCCAGAATCAGAGATTTTGCGTCATTTACTGTCCGAACGACACTTACTACCAACACGTAATTTATATGAGAATCGTAACTTTGAAACACTGCCTGCCGTTTTTCTTTTCTATTCTCCTTTTCTTTCAATTCGACAGTTGGAAAAGGTAAACTTAATGGGAATTCTACAGACGTATCCTGATCACTTTGAGCTAGTCCTGCAATTCACATATTTTTCAATCCTGATAGTGTCTACATACAAATGATGTCCGGAAGTGGCTGATTTCATTGAAGTGGGCTTACCCGAAACAAATTCCAAGGGTCATTACCTTAAAAATCAACCACTCTTATTACCATTACATGTATTGCCAATTAGTTTTTCTTTTATTGTGAAATTTTTGAGTTAAATTGCCAACTAAACTACCATATGCCTCCCCCAAAAACATACTTCCCGTACGGACTAGGGAGGGAGGGATTGTTTTACAAATGTGTAAACAATGTCAGAGTACAACAAACGACTTGAGAACTCAGTAGGGTATTTCAAAACGACCTTTGAATGGAATGCCAACACGCAATGATAGCAAGAATCAGCACACCCACCGTGACAGTGCATAGGCTGAGCGCAAACAAAAGACAACGAGCTGTAATTGGGAATCCACGAAGCGGCGGTATACAAAAAGGGGTGCTTACGGTTGCCATGCAACCAAGTGAAGGACGCCTCCTTAATAAGGGGCGTGTATTTTAGATTCGGTTGGTTGCCCTCACAAAAATAAACGGAATTAAAGTTACTTTCACAATTATCTCATTAATTGCGTTGAAACACCGCCATTTGATGTACCCATATCTCCCTACGTGTCAAAGTAGTACTTTAATACGATGGGCAAAAGTTTGCATTTTAACGGCCATCAACGATCACCTGGCTTTTCACGTTGTTTAAACACAAAGACCAATGTTTGTAAATTAACAGTACATTGAAATTTTTGTGTGAATTGCGCAACGTAAATATACAAATTTAGCCGATTTTTAGTAGAATTCGGTATTTGGTTGGCCGCCATGTTGTTTTTAAGTCAAAAATCAGGGTGGCCCAAAAGCTTATTGTTAAGAATATAGTTTTTGCAACATTAAAAATACTAGCGAATATGTGGAAGGAAAGTAGATTATTTATGACCGAGATGTACTTGTCTAGGCCTGGGTAGCACTAATTTGAATGAAAGATTGCAAAGCTTAGGAACCTGGCTATCACTTGTGATTTGTTTGCTTGGATTGCACAAAGATTTCAGGTACAAAGTTAAGAGCTGCCATTCGTGAAATGTTTGCCAGGGTAGCATAGTTGATTTTTTAAGGATACAAGTGAAGGCTCCACTAGTGACTTCCCTTGCCTGGGTAGCCATAGGAAGAACAAACCACCCGTGAATGCCTGCATGGGTAGTAATTGAACCTACCACTCGTGATCTATTGCCTGGGTAGCGGATGTCATGAGTATTATTATTTTAGAATGGAAATTTAACAGCAACCACTTGCGAAATATTGCCGGTAGCAACTGTTACCAAATATGTAGTTTAAAACTCGTGTTCTATTTCTTGGTCACTGTAAACATACTATAAATTTTACAAGAAAACCTGGAATCAATTAAGGACTCAATAATATCCGCATAATCACCGCAAAAAGTGAGGTAGCGTATTTTTGTTTTGTCATCTTGGCGCAATTTTTTCACTACCCAGCAGATGGGTCCGCGCCGTTATTTTTTGTCAGGTGGGTTTGAAGGGTTTTAAGGACTTAGGATATACATAAGTCGCAATAATGTTTTTCAGATCCAATCTTAAAGCGTATTTTTTATTTGAACGCCCCCAGTAATCAATTAGAGTAGGTGAATATTACAGATTAGTCTCCACTACGCCCGGTTAGTGAATCCAGGCATATTTTGAAGTCCGTAATAAATGCTTTTTTTTGGAGCTATAAATGTCAGGGTCCCTGTTGTTGTTTCCTTTTCCTGCTCCAAGCGTTTGAATGTGCAAGGAGCCCATTTTTTTCAGAGGTTGGTTGTTACCTTACCAGGCTGTCCCATAAAATGTTAACACTCGGGTACATGGGAATTTTTGATAAAAGAAAAGTACACAGGTCATTGTTTGGTATCCCTTTGAAGCCACTAACAAGCTTTAATTACCATTTATTTCATTACCATCCGATACGTAAAACAAAAGCTATGCTTCATTCATTATGAGAGGGCACAAATCAACTTGGTCCGATTTCCCTTTCCTTAAACCTTGGAATGGCGTGATGCAACATGAATACACTCGGCCTTCAAAGCACATCTTCTTTCCATCTCAAGGAAAACAACAACTAGAACTTTCGTGTTTTTTTCTGTTAAATAAAGACTCGAGATTCCTGTCAACCGTTTTTGCCAAACGCTCATCGTTGGATCTACCACAACTGCTCTCTAACACGAAAAGTTGGCGTGAGTTCGTTGCCATTCTGGTCGTAATGGGTCTGTTTGGCCTAGCCACTGGTGTCTTTTAATTTCCAATTGCTGCCTGCTTCACTTAGGCCTGTAGGCTTAATAGGTTTTCTTTTTCCTTTTTGTTTACTTTCGTGTTTTGTTGTTTACTCCAGCAACCCTCATCTCACAGCATCCATAGATGGTTTCCTGGGAATTCAAGAAGAAGTGTCCATTGTTTGGTTTATTTGGTTTGGTTAGCACATTCTGTGTATTTTGAGCGATTTGATAGGGCCAGTCTGCAGATGAAAGTGAACTTACTAATTTTTTTTTGAAATACAAAGTATTACCGATCATAAGACAATGTTCACACTTTATTGCCACTATTATGTTCAAGAAGGGATTGTCATATCTTCAGTATATTCATTAGCCAATCAATCACTCAATCAAAACCCATGAGAGTATGTTACAAAATAATTGTTTCCCACAACCTTAAACATGTAACCCGGCAAATCGGAACAATCGAATTTGCACTCTCACTTTTTGAAGAAACAGATCTTTTGTTCTACACATCGCATTGAATGAAATAAACGGCAATAAAAGTTTTATTTTATTTGGCTTGAAAGGCATACCAAACAAAGACCCATGCGCACTTTAGGTTGTTACATAATACCTGTTTCATGAGTGGTTAACAATTTTTTGGGACAGCCTGTACAACAAAACTGACCAGATGTTCCCTTAGGCTATGCCTCGTCCAACGACAATTGTCAGTCGAGATGATCGCCGACTGTTTAGCTAATCTGTGCCGTAAGCCCGGAAGATGCCAACGACCCCGTCTTTTGTATACAAAGACAAACAATAGATAATATGAATGGGAACTGGAGCTTGACCGGCGTACTCGAAAAGGAAACGTATCTCGAGATAACGCTCTAATTAGCGATATAGAACACAATTCACACACAGATAACCTTGGTCAACCCTAGGGAAAGACCGTTAATTTGGGGTTTCAACTTTGTTGTCTCGAGATACCTTCGTTAAAATGTTTGTTATTTGGGGTTCAGCTTGTTAACCTATATAAGGACAATTAGTTGGTTTTCAAGCTTTGTTATCTCGGGATTGAGTTTTGTTAACTTCTTGATAAGGACTGTTAGTTGGGGTACAGCAGTTTTTTTAGTCGCCTAGATAAGGACCGTATTATTTGGATTTTATGTTTTCTCATCATCAGATAAACCCCGTTTTTTGGTTCAGCTTTGCTACCTCAGATAAGGGTGGGGGGAGGTAACTCGGATAAGGCGTTTTCCGGTTTTGTTCTTTTAAGATAAGACTTACTTATCTGGAGATGGGAGTTGTTTATGGCGAGATAAACTTCAAATCGGGGGCGTTACTCGGGGTTCACCTTTGTTATTTCCAATTAAACAGATCGTTACATCTGCTACTTTTAGCGCAGCGTTTTGGAGGTAAGTCATCTTATCTCGAGATAAGGTAAGAGGTGATCCCATGACAATTCCATAAGCGATGGCCCATTGGTTAGGAGATTTATCATTTGAGGACTTCTGCGTTTGAAAGGACAGGTAGGGCCGCTGCTGGATTTAATTAGGTATCCAATTCCTGGATAATTTGCTAAGAATTAGTGCTTAAAACTAGAACTCGCAGCTATACTTCCAAGTGTGTTTGGACTTGGCCAAACGAATCTTGAAATATCCCTCGTCCTTTGGATTTCACGTTAACCGTCGGTTTCATCCACCAGTGTCACACCTCCTGTTTCAGCTTTCTAGACAATAGGGTGTAATCCTGTAAAGTGTTATAACTATATAGAATGCGAAAATATCCCGATGACAGGCTAAAATGTTTCGACTGCAGGTCACAAATGTACCGACCGTAGGGCAAAGGGTGCAAAAACGGGATGATTTTTAAGCATGAATAGCTATGTTTTCAGAGTTGTTAAAACACGTTCGCACCTTACGAACTCATTCTTTACCTAAATAGTGTGCACGATTGAAAATTTAGCCCTATGAAGTAAGGCTGCTCTCTACCAAGGGCTCGTTCAAGTAGCCTTGCATGGTCCACATGCATAACCGCAGCGACCATGGTAGTTTGGTATCAAAATCATACTAAAAACAGGGGTGTATAGATGAGGTGACATCAATGTTTACAACACAGTTAGCAAGCACCTGGTCTAACTGACATGTTAGAAAAGGTGCGAAGAATATACCCATTCAGTTACAGCATTCATACCTTATCATTCCTGATTGAGCGCGATTTTAAAAGCACAAAGCCCTGCAATGCTCACGCATACTGGCCGGGTCAGTGCGTTGTGTCGGTGCCCTGCGTTGACGTCACAAACATGTCCCTCATCAATAGTCAGGTTAGAAGTTAGGCACACAGCCTGAAGGATGGAAATGGTACAAGCTTTTTCTATTGATAGATTTATAGTTCATTAGGACTAAGCCAATATTTTTGGAGGGTGGTGCAAAATTTGTACAGTGCCATTTTTAAAAAGTCCATATGGCTGCCACCAATGTCCCAACACTAATAATTCCGTTAAGTATTTCAGATAGATACAAATAATTTCTCGGTACTTTTTAAGCACGAGCAAGTGTTGGTAACGTAATTTTTCATTACATTGCACAAACAATCCAATATGGCTGCTCAAAAGTTTTAAATATGCTTCGGAAATCATTAAAAGATCTGAACACCTCCATTATATACCTATTTACGGCTACTTGAATACAGCTGAACACCTAAAATATGTCCTGCATGTGTTCAAAATCGTTGCAATTGAACACACTCTGGAAGTGTTACTTTAACCCTCGAGAATGCAGTTCCAACCGCAATCCGGAACGTCAGGTTTTCATGCACATTTTTCATTTTAGAGGCTTAATTCCGTTCTATATGCATGCTATATGCTTTACACTTAGGAGATACATGTAATTTGATCACTAGAAACCTTAATTTGGCATTTCTCTGTAAATAACATTTTTGAAAAATTAGATGGCAGCCAATACAAGCCGCCTTTAAAAAATAGTAAACCTACATTATATATGTAATTATATGTATTTACAAGCAACTAATTAATTATTATAAGGTGTAAATTAAGGTATGATAAGTCTTTGACCCGTGACATTCTTATCTTGAATTTCCTGTTTCTTTGAACGTGCAAAAATGTTAAGATGGGGGCTAATGTGGCTGCCTTTTCCTTCTTAAAACATAATTACGATAGATCTGTATTGTTTTAGTTAAAACACCCAAAATGATTATTAAGTTTAAATTAAAGTATGAGATGTATGTCCTTTGAGCATTAATAACTCGTATTGGTATATTTGTTTTGAGACAACATATAAAATTCCCAATGAAACGCCCAGTATATTATGACTATTGACATTTCGTAGGTTTTAAAGATCTAAAAGGCAGCCATATGGGCTTCCATCTTGATTGGTAAGCTTGTTAACACACTTGAAATGTCAGATAAGAGTTCCTACTGGGTATAGAGCGCAGAATTTTGCCTCTACACAAATACTTGATGATTATTGGTCCTTGAATGATTCATGGCTATTGAGGCGTTAGGGTGGCATATTGGATTTGATGGTAATGTTTGTGTCAATCACGTCAATCCCCGGTCCAAGATTCCTCGGGCTTTAAAACCTGGATCTGTGCATAAAATTATGGCCATTTGGAATGAATTTGTGATGATATGCGGCCATATTGGCATTTCTAGAAAATGGCCACGCACGAAAATTTTGCACACCCTCCAGAAATTATTAGCTTAGTTCATCATTTACAAAAATCAATCAATAGAAAAAGTATGTAATCCTTTTCCCACCCTGGCCCACAATTCCTCCTGACTATATGGCTCAATACACTTCTAGTTCATCATTGTATTGTTTGTATTATCCATTGTTGTTCAGTGCAGTATATCCTACGAATCAGTCACCAATCGGAGTCAGAGATCACAAATTATATACACCTGCACTCCAAAACAAATATTCTAGATAAACTTGCCCGCGAAACAAAAGAAAGCTTGATAATTTGTGCACTTTGTCTCTGGTGACTTCAAGACAAACTCTAGAAACACTGGGAATTATTCGTAAAATACAATGCTTCTGAACAACATGGATAATCCATATACAACAGATTTACTAACCATGTCCATCAAGCAGCATTTAAAGGGTGGTTGACAAGTTATCCTATTGTGTGAATGTTGTGCTTGAGTGGCTTTTCAATTCCCTCCCCCCAGTTTCACTGGACCTCTCTCTCTAATAATCTATATTTTTTAATTCAAATAAAAACTTAAGGAGTGTGATAAGTTATTTTCTGATCAATTGAAAACCGAACTTTTACAATTGGAATTGAAATCTGTACCCATCACTGAAAACATCTTTCTTTAAAAAAAAAAATTACAAAAATCTAGTTTATCAACCTGAAAAATAGGGTAGTCTCCACAGCACCAACACTTCCTGCTTGAGCTAAATGGTATGACTGCAATTGTTTCAATGATTTCTTCAACAGGACTTTAGTGACGTCTGTGGAAATTTGATATCCGGTTTATTATAAGGTTTTAGAACAAAAAATATGTTGACCGGTTAGAAGTTTTCCTGCTTTAACGGTTTAAATGTGGTATAAAAGGAACCATTTTAGACCAAAAAATTTCTCACGGTGTTGATTTTTTCTTGGGAATCCGATAAATATCCATTTTTCACATGGCAGCAGTGCATGAGCTATGTTGGTGTAATCCATTCACAGCGGGACGTTGCCGCCTGCTGGGGTATTCTCTAAATGATTGACTGTTTAAAAAAACCATGTTTCTCAAAAAATTTTTTAATAAACTCAGATTTCAAGTAAAAACCTAAGTTTAAACAAGTTTACCTAAAAGATATATCATTTTAAAGCTTGCATATCATATAATAAGCCTATAATTATTAACTATATACCATAAACACATGGTATGTACATGCTACTTGGCGGATTTTAGGGCGCATAAGGTACCGGACACATTGTAGATTTATCAAAAATATAGTAATGACATTGTACGCACTCACGGGGAACGGACTTAAGTTGCCAACCCCCCGCCCCCCCAGCTCTTCAAAATTTGGGTTAACCCGCGAGCGTAGCGAGGCTTAAAATTTGGCGCCCTCTGATGTCCTTGCCCCCCTGAAATGGTATCGCCCGCCTCGTGCACCCCCCTGAAACAAAAACTGGTTTACGGCCACTGCCACCGAACCGTGTCATTCCAAACCCTCAACACCCCAAAAACATGTATGTTTTCTTGACATTTACTTTTACTTTCCTTTGACAGGAGTTGCGCTACTCGAAAACAAAGACTAATTACTATTACTGGACAAAACGTTGTAACGATCCGGCCTTTTTAATTGAGAGGGAGTCCCTCATACGGCGCCATAATAGCGTTGTCAAAACCCTCAATGCTGTTGTTGGTGATACATTATCCTATTTTACATAAACGGATGAATTTAGTATTCTGCACCACATCTTCAAACATGTCAGTTTAAATTCCGTTGGGCTGGCCGACTTCCATTTGGTGGTGGCACATACAAAATGATTTTAAACTACCACCCATTTTTCTAGGCCTTGGTGGACATTTGGACAATACACATAGTCCGTAGGCCTAAAGATCGGACCCACATACCTTTAATTTGGGAATTCAACTTCAAATTCGACCCCTAGCTTAAGAGCAACTGTACTATTTGTTGTTGGTCAGTACACCTCTTGTGTATGCACTCCGCAAGCTGTCAAATGACCTCATTCCCTGGTAAACACCACGGGTTTAAAATGGGGATGTATGGGGATTGAACCCATCAACAAACAATAATCCTTTCAACTGCGAATTTTGATACAGGTGGATTGGTAGAGGCCAATTGACCTGACCGTGTTTTAATTCGTGAAGTTATTTATTTTTCTAGGGTGAATTTTTCTTAATTTTAACACTTCTATTATTACTTTATATTTGAACTGATGCACCTAAGTGTATGACGGATATGTTTAACAACTGAGCTTGCGTGATTATGTTAGATAATGGTCTAAGCACTCAGTTTAGTTGGTGCAACTGTTTGGTGCCTCGAGGAAAGAAAGCACCTTCGGGCTCTCGCCTAACATAGAGGAGGAGCAAATATCATAGGAGCCTTAATTCTTTTACCCCCAACTACAGAAAAGGTTTACACCTTTGGTACTTAGTATGGACCCTCTACAATCAATGCTAGGTAGGTAGTACCTCAAATTGTGTTATCACTTTTTCAATAGGTGCCATTTTAAGTTTACAACACAGGGGTCCCAACTTTTAAAATGCCCCAATCATGTTGGAATGTAATGTCCGATCTTGTCCATCTAATCATAAGATCCAAAAATGTATTTTTGTTACCACCTACTACCATTGGTTTTGGCGTTAAAGAGTAAAGAATGCTAAAAGTGGTAAGAAAGGTCAATCTCAATTTGTACGGGGTCACATAAAGTTTAACTGATTATATTTTAAATACTTCATTATTGCGTGAGGTTAAGGACCCCTAAAAGGTATAGTTTTTGTATTATGTTAAAGGCCTTTACTTACGGAGATAATTGTTCAGGGAAGGTCACACCAATTGGTCTGTTGCCTATGCCCTATTTTGTCACCATAACATGGTAAACTTATCTTGCAGATGGTACAAACTATTCCTTATTTGGACTCATTAAGCTAGATGAACAACTTCTATCATTTTCAAACAAAATTGGAGCAACTTCCGATTTTGACCCCTGTACATAAATTTAAGAACCTTTGTTTTTTGCACTTTAGCCATTTTTACCCTCTAACTCCAAAACCATTGGTCAATAGATGTACCAACTAATAGCATTTTTGGAATCCTTGATGACTAGACTGACAATATGGCATACATTTCAATACCTGATTGGAGCCTTTTAAAAGTTTTGACCCCCCCCTGTGTAACCTTAAATTGGCCCCTATTGAAAAGTGACCAAACCACATTTTGAGAGTACCACCTACCTAGCATTGATATAGAGGGGCCATACTAACTGACCAATGGTCAACCTTTTCTGTATTGGAGGATTAAACGATGAATGTGTTTGACCTGGGTCCTAGCTCCGCCACTAACAGTGCACAAAATGATGCCCAGACCCAATTTTCTACGCAAATATTCACTTAGCTACGTCAATTATCCGTTACATACACAGTGATGAAAGCTTTGAATTACCCATGGCATTGAGATGTTTTTAGTGGTGCAACATAGTGCATAATGAAATCGTCACCTCAATTTTCTCCTCAAGAGCGTGGCAACGGGAACCAAATAACATCAACTTTCATTACCTGATGTTATGTTTTATATCCATAAAATATTACGATAGTGACAGGTTAGTTTCAAAGAAGACATTAGTATTCCATATGGATTTAAATGTGTGTAACAAGAGCTTTTTGAGACACCCCAAATATTGTTGTCATAATATTAA